>JAPYZO010007462.1:0-16983 GCA_030522905.1 Torymus flavipes | reverse complement strand
CCAGCGCGGAGCAGCGGGGCCCGGATGTAGCGGATCGACGAGCTCAGCACGGCCAGCTAGACCGCATCATCATCATACACGGGAAGCGAACGAGAGCGGCGCAGGCTGCGCGTCTATGTTGTTCCGCGCCTGGTGGCGTTAGGGCGGCGAGGTGGGGGGCGCGTTGTCTTGCTGCCTGCCGTGCGCCGGCGGCGGCGGCGGTGGCGCCGGCCCGGCCGCCCCCACGGCCCCGGGGGACAAGGCCCTCCTCCAGCGACAGCCGCTCCCGCAGCAGCAGCCCAACTCGCAGAGCCAGCAGGCCCAGCACCCGAGCCCCGGCCGGCCCGAGCAGCAGCAGCTGCTGCAGGCCGCTAAGGCCGCCGCCGCGGCGGGGCCCGCGCAGGAGAGCCCCGTGGCCCTGGGCGACCTCGACGAGTACCTGGGCGACGTCGAGGAGGAGGACGACGACGACGACGACGAGGACGAGGACGCCGAGTGCTCGGCCAAGGGCGAGGACGGGGGCCACGAGGGGGGCGGCCAGCACCGGCTCAGCCCCCGGCTCCACGACATCGAGGAGGAGGACGATGAGGAGTGCCGCAATACGCGCGAACGGTGAGTAATGGCTTTCTCACTTCTCACGACTCTCATTATGACCCCACCCCCGCATTCCCTCACAATTCCCACCTTCTCTCGCCTTCGTTCCGCCCAGGCGTATCGATCTTTCCTTCGACTATCGACTTGTTGAATTCAGCCTGGAGTCGAGCACTGTTTTACTTTGCATTGCCCGATATGCACTCGTTTTTTTCTCACGATATTTTCATCATTAATCATCCTCTCGATATGTTCTTGGTATTTTTTACGAGCACCCATAAAGGTACTGGTTTGGGATTGATGAAGTGTTGGGGGTTGCACTTTGATCGTAAATGTACTTTTACACTGCTACACGGAAAGAAAGAAATATGTAAAAATGACCAAACTGACAAATAACCCGGAATCAATTCTCAAAACACAAATTTTTAACCAAACTTTTTGGAAGGTTTTACTAAATGTTTTGTAAATTTTATAAGGTCCAAAAGTTTGGTAAAAAAATGGTCTTATATGAGATCTGATTCTAGGTTACTTAACAGTTTGATTAAAATTACCAAACTTTTAGTAATTTTTGCTAATTTCTTTCCCTCCGTGTATTATATTTAATCCGTCGTATTTTTTAATGCAATATATTTTGCATGCGAATGACTGACTGTCACACCTAATTTCACGCAAGTGACATCTATTAAATTGTTATAGTTTTTAATTATATCTTACTGTGTTAATTATTAAATAAAGCTAGGCCTAGGCAATCTAGAATATATGATTATCTCGCTACTGGGCTACTATATAATTTAGCGTTGCATGACCATTATTAGATGTGGACGTAGTCGATATAGGATTGTCCAAATTACGTATGAATATAGTATGCTGGCTTATTCGAATTTAGGCTTAATTTTATAGGCTCTATGTTATATTTGGAATGTTTGCATTGCATAGAGGCTACAGAATTTCGCGAGCTAAACATTTTATTATACTAGCCAAATTATATTGTATAATCAGCAAGGTACAAAAACAGAAACACATAAATTTTTATGAAAAAAAAAACATGCGACTCTCAATTAACTGCCGAAATCTATGAAATGCACCAACAGCGAAAATCGGGCTAGTCAATATAGAAAGATCTCAGGATAAATCTCCGTTGCACGGCAGCTGATTTGAGAAAATTTCGTTGACCAATATTTCTCGCGATTGCGCAACCCTCCGTCTACCTGCCTTCCCGTTGTTTTATTCATCGTTTATTTTAACTTTTGCAACCGTAGAACTACCGGGTGCTGATTTGAATAAATGCTCGAAACTTTTTGGGATTGTGGTCCCTCCGCAACGCGCCACTCTCGAGGAAATTTGCACTCTCCGCCTGAAGCATCGCGAATTTTCCTTCTTACCTGAATGATTATTGCACCGCTTGTCATGTAAATTTATTCCATTGATGTGTAAAATTTCAGTTACTCTCGGCGTACGCGCGGTCGCTTGTTTTCACTCAGCCGGGAAAGATAAATGTAAGCCTCGAAGCGCGCGCGTGTGTAACTGAATAAATTTCGAGGAGAGTGAATCCACTTCGCGCGTAACCGCGTTTGCCGGATTATTAGCTGCGCAGAAAATGGAAGTTGTGTTGTAACCTCATTCGAAGTGTTATGATTTGCTCTGTGCGAACAAAAAAAAATACCATAGGACAACGCATTGTATCCGAAAATAATAGAAGGAATAGGGCGTCTTTTATCCCCTTGAAGAAAAACTACAATGAAAGTTATAGAAATGGCTACTTTACAGTAATGAAAATAAAAAATCTCATCGATTTGTATAGTATATATTTATTTATTGTGGTCTCGAGAGTTACTTTGATCACGAAAGGATGTTACAAAAGAATTATCGACATCAGCAGAACGTATTGTGCCTCAGGTCCATTATAATCCTATATTCTAAAGTTTAACAATAATGAGTTTAAAATAAATATCATATTTCTTCAATATAGTATAAAACTTTTTGACATAGTTTTTCTTATAAAAAAAAAACGATAGCCTCAGAGCGATGAATGGACGTACTGTTGGTGATTGACTAATCATATACAAAAGCACAGCATTGAGAGGAATTTGATTTTGTTTTAAATAACAACTCACACCTGCGTATACAAAAAAGAATAGGCGAAATTCAATTAGTTTATATATATATATACCATACGATGCAATTTTATATTTGCAACAGTGCAATAGGTGGATTTATAATTGGTATTTTATTTAAAAAAGATAAACAACGTGGTATCAACGCAATAGCGAATATAAAAAGTATAGCATCACTTTCTTTCGTCGAAGCTTCGCTAAAGAACATTAATTTCCCCTCTAATCAAGTCGCTTCACTGGGACTTTAAAATAGGACGTACATCCGGCCGAGTCTCACTTCCACGAGACTAATGCAATTTTCGCTAGCTCGCGCGCAAAAAGTATCTCCCTCTCGCCGCGCGCGAAACCAGATCATCGCGAAACACTTATAATCAGCCGTCGTTTGACCGGCGGCGGGAAATACGATTCTCACCACCGCGTGCAAACACGGGCTACGCACGCGTGCAACTATGACACATGCAATTATAGGCGAGTTTTGCCGGGCGTTGATTAGCGCTCGATTCGATCGAGCCGAGTCCTTTTCATTGGAAATAGGCCGCGGGCGCTGCAGCCGGCCCCGTTTTAATATCCGATACGCGCGGCCGTAAATCGTCGCCGTGCGCGCGCGCGCGCGCACTTTCGCGCGAGAGTTACGATTTCAATTCGCAAATTGGCCCTACACGTCGGAGGAGTCACGCGAATGCCCATCCGCAACATACAGGGGCGCGAATGTGGGATAGAGGTTAACGACGAGCGATGCGATAAGTTGTACGTACGCATAGCCCAAGGTGGAATCGCTTAATAAAAATGCACGTCTATACGCGCAACCGCCCATAATACGATCCAGTATAAGCCTGCGAGTATCATTATATACGTTACGCAACCGATGGGATATCTTAGCGCGCGTCTTTTATTCGGACGCGCGCGCGCGGCCGATCGAGTTTTCCGTCGCGGAGGCGATACGTCACGTGCGCCTTGCTGCCTCGCCTTTCCGCGAATGACTTTTTCATTTCGCGCGCTCGAGTTTTTCATTTAACTTCGAGTTTCCATTAATTGCAGACGATACGTACGGAGACGGATGATCAACGTCTGCACCGAACGCGTATTCATAGTTTATAGGTATATCAATTGAAAATGTCTCATTATATAAGGATGAAATGTCATTCTTTAAAATTTAACTCTATTTAACGTTAGAATTGCGCAATTAGTTTATGTAATTACTTTGAATAAACATAAATGTAATTGCAAACATGTTAATACGACGAAAATGAGAAAATAATCCCATTATGATATTACGCTTGCGCTATGAAAAAAATTGTCCTGATATTTGACTAACGGGCAGCGAGTAGAAAAAAAAACAACTCGAGAGATAATGTAAGATACGTTTGACACGGCAAACGGTCATAATGGCCAGTTCGATGATAAAGATCCTTGAGAGCGAAATAGACGAGTAAATCAAAAGTTGCATGCGCGCTCAGCGAAACACCGCGCACATCGCCATCGTATATCACACTTTGCGTCATTTTTCTAATAGGATAATTGGCCGTTGCACAACTAGTTTAATAAACCGATACGTCACGCGCGGCCACCGCGAAGAGCAAAGGGAAGAGGCTCTACTCGCAAAATTCTCCACTCGTCTCTGTTATTTCCATCCTATCTCATGTTTCTTTTCCTTAGTAAGCATTTAAACATCCTCGCGCACATTTACGCGTACTTTGTGCCGAAAGACCGTTAACCGGAACGACGCGCTTTATGAAAAAAAGAAAACGGAATTTCAAAGTGTATGGTACGCGGGAGGCCAAGTCCTCCTCCCACCGAGTATGTGACGCGTATGACGCGAGCTCGAGCGCGCGGTCGACTGGTTTGGCGACTCTTCGATGACTCTAAATTATGTAACTCTGTGTGTGTGCGCGCGCGCGCCTGTGTACTTTTGAATCTGCGCGCGGTGGACGGCGCGTACGCCTGTTAGTGTCGAGCCGGCGCCGGAGGTAAAAAAGTCACAAATAAAATTTCGACCGCTCGTGCGCGGCCCCTGTTTTTTTTACGAGCCCAGAGCACCGAGAGAAGGTAAAATTTCATTTTTTTTAGTCGTGTTATTTGAATTTTTATAAAAGGCCTTTGCGAACGCAATTTTCATTGCCTTTTTATGAAGAGTTTGTTAGTAATATACAGTACCTTTAACTTTATGAATCAATACGTAATTATGTTTTCACGGTATATATCGTTAGCAACGTCACAACGACTTTGCTTATTGGTTTTAAATATTTATCCCACTCGTGTGACATGCAATTTAAAAAGTTCGTGCGTTTAATATAATTTAAATGAAATCAATTAAATATATATATAAGACATTTAATACATATGCAATAAATATTTGGAATAAATATTCAAGCTTCTTTAACCACAAGATGCACGTTAAATTAATTTTTCATTTATGTAGTTCTTCACAAACATTTCGCTCGGGTATAATTAACCGCCAGCAGAGCAAAAAGCGCGACAGTTGTACATAATAAAAAGCCGGTGTGTGCGGTGCGGCTGCGTACGCGTGTCATGACTTCTCCACGTTTTTGTGTTACGGATTCGCTTTGGTTTTTATGTCTCTTTACTCTGTTTTTTCCCTCACATTAACGTTTTGTGTAACCCGACGGATTCGCGTATACATGCGCGAGACCGCGGGAGAAAGAAATATACGGTTAGACGTGACCTTGCACGGACGGATGGGTTTACAAAGGAGTTAAAGAACCTCCAAAGTATTTTACTATTATAATTAATATACTAATTAAAAATCACTTCTTTAAAATATGGAATTCATGTGCATCAAGTATACTCTTAATTAAATGTATAACGACGCCTAAACTTCGTCTGCCTCGTGCGCTAATGCGAATTCTTTTACCGAGATTAATCAATTAAAAACTGTAATACCAATAAAGCCATGGGATTCAGAAGATTTTACCAATGGAGATCGAAGCTTACTTTAGCAAAATTTCAACAACTTTTTCTCTCCCTTGGTCGAATTAAGTCTGGCTGCTCTGTAAAGATGTTTAAGCATACTCGCAATGAACTTTTATGAGCATCAATCAAGATAAAGAACAGAATTTAATAGCGCGTAGACTCCGAGCTAGCTTTAACGCTACAGTTTGTGATATTTTTGTTGCGCGCGTGCGGATAGACGCTTGACATTCCCCGACGTATCCAGTATGATCAAGAACTATTAAATTATGATTTACAGTTTTCCTTGTTGTAATTCTGATATATTAGCTTATTTTTGTGCAATTCATGTTCATCTTATTAAAAAAATAATGTATTGCATTTACATTTTTTAACAAGACAGCTATTTCGTTGGTTAAAAATTAATTTATATTTTCATTTACAATATCGTATTTTATTCTACATTTGAAAACATTTTTATTATTTATGATGAAGCAGGTATATAAGACAGTTATATAAGAACTTTAGTTTATTATTAAGTTTTAATAAATTTTTAATATTTGATAAATGTTTAATATCCAACGAGTTATAAGAAAATTAAATTTTGGCTTCAAAGAAACATAATTAACTTATATCCCAGAGTTCTTAATTTAAACCAGTTGTTGAATGTAATACAACGATAATGACTTCCAGAAAGTGCGAGCTTGTAATAGCATACGTCTTAATTCTGTTCCCCGAATCGAACAGTGCACCGCGGGCTCGCATCATATTTCCAAGCGGTTCGAAAAACTCGTAAAGATACATTACGTCCCCCGTCTTCCAAAAGCCTTATCGCATAATAGATCACGTATTATAAACGGCGATCTCGCGGCGACACTCGAGTATATATATACACAGGCGAACACGTACGGAGCGTCACAATGCGCGGCGCTACTTTATCATCGCGGCTGGCTGTCGGCGCCGGGCCGCAATAGCCGCTCTTCCACTCTCCTCGCTTAAATAGGAGAAAATCGCACAATGGAGCCGGGGCACGCCTACACATAGCCGCACGCATTCGAATTCCGCGCTCGCGCGAGTAGAAAAGGCAACACACAGAGGTAGCTCGGCGTCAATATCGACGTGTTTCCTAGGCTGCAGCCGCCGAGAGAGCAACGGAGGGGAAGGCCGGCGGGGTGGGAGGGAGCGAGGCGGGACGAAGATAAGGCAGAGAAGCCTCGGCTTAGCTCATTTCCCGATTATCCAGCCGTGCTTCAATCTATTTGCCGGATATTGTGAACACCCAACTGAATGCATCGGTACACACGCGCCTGTGCGGCCGGGGGAGTTTATACACGCTTCTATCTATAGCTCGACGCGCGAAGGCTGAACTTTGATATTCGCGTGTATTATACGGCAGCGAGGCCGAGGGAGGATAAAAAGCCGCCGCGGCCTGCACATCAGCTTTTGGATTGTTTCTCCAGCGGCTTTTTTCTTTCGAGGCTGCAACTTTTAATACCGCTCGAGGCGCGCGCTCCCTTTTCTATCCCTCTCGTCTGCCTTTTCTCTCTTTCCTTGCTTTCCCGGCCACGGACTGACCGCGCGCCGGAGTGCACGATCGATCGATCCCAGCTTTCAATCGCATTTTAGGATGTGCGGGCCCGAGTGGATTGGCCCGTAACGAGCGGAGCGAAAAAGCCGCTGCTGTTATGAATATAATGGCTATAGTGGGTGGGAGACGGGATTTTACCCCCGAACTTTTTCTGTTTTCACGCGCGCGCTCGAAAAGTGCACTTCGGAACGGCGACGAGTGAATAATCACTGCGGTCGTTCGGAATTTATTCGCGCGATGTGCTCGTTAGGTGGATAGAGCCTAGGGCCGGAACGAGAAATATACTTTGCCATAAAAATTTAGATTGATTTTATGTTAAGTAGAATATTGATTCTAACATTTTATTGTAATTTTGAAAATTCGGTATACTTTGTTACTATTCGACTGTTAAATTTATTATAGCTCTGCGTTTGAATTTTATGGGTTCACGATGAGGAACTTGGATATATTTCAAGTCATTTTACAAATAATACATGATAAATTCTATCATGTAGTATTCGTAAATTTGATTGTGTAAACTTTTTCCTTCCATAACATACTCACAGTGATATTCTGAATACCAACAAATATTTTTCATATTCATTAAAAAAAAATATATTGTTGGTTGCTTATATCAGTTGTAATAGTAAAAATTATCAGTAATACAAGATATTATGTTCATCGTATTTTTAGTTTTTACGTAAATTCTATATTTCTTTACGTTCTTGTTTTTGGATACATTTAGATATTATGCTTTATAATTTACCTTTATCTCTATATACTACATTTGCTGGAGAGTTAATACTCGCTTTTATCAACTGTGGCGCGTAATTAGAAATTCTAAACTAAATTCAATAATATTAGTTATTAATACAAATGTTATTTACAGATATGTACGTGCCTTGATTATTTTTCCTCGGTATTCTGTTGCTTATTATGCCTCTGTGAAATAATGTGGGCTTTACAGTAATATAAGTATTTATCTGTAGTTTGTTCTAAATTACTATTCTTTGTGAATAACATCAAAGAACTATACTATTTTATACGCTGTAGCAATTACTGTGGTCACTTTTATACGCTTTTGTATTTAACTTTTTCTACAAACATGCATTAAAAATGCTGCATTGTTTGAAGACTATTTACATAAGTAGAATAATTAGAGGAGTATGTAGCAAAATGTACTATATAACTTTGTTTTTCAGTTTATAAAAAATATGAAATAATAAATAGTGGAATTCTTATGATTTCCTCTCTGTTTATAAAACTTTTTGGTGTTGCATGTTTTGAGTTTCGTCTATTTTATAACAATTTTATAAAAGTAAAGAAAAATTTTCTATAATATTTTTGTAGAATACTCAATTTTCGCATGTTATATCTTCCTATACTTTAAAAATAATTCTTCAGTATTTCATCGATATTTATTTTATCATTTTATTTTAAACACTTTTTTGTAAATAAATTTCGACTTCCGTAGTTGTAGATAACCCTAACGAGTATACATACCAAAATGTCTTCACAATAAAGTATTGAGAATGAAAATAGTATTGTTTTATTAATATTGCATAATTTAGCGACCCAGCAACACCTTTGCGAGAAACACTTATTATAGTTTATATGAGTATCGATCCCAACTATTCACGTCAACCCAAACCTTTTGCACATATGTTAAGAAAAAAAAACGGAGTACCCTTATAAATTTAAAAGAAAATTGCAAATTGTGTCCTTGAAAATATGATTATGCCAAGCAAAGTGCATGAAAATTCGCAATTTCACCACAGCCCACGGCTCTGTAACTAAAGCTTTGTGAACCGTTTTGCGCGCAGACATTACCAGAAAAAATCGCCGACGCCAAGCGGCGGAGGTAGCAGCAGAACGGGTTGGCGCACGCGCAGAAGCGTCACGACGGCCGGCGCCACCGGACACCAGCACCACGTGATCGCCAGTGCCGTCGCCACGGCGCAGGCCAGGATGCAGGCCGAACAGGGGAGCATCGGAGAACTGCGGGGTTACCACAACCTCAGGTCCCGACGGCACACCCTGGCCAACGTTCGGTGAGTCTCTTTCTTTCCTTCTCTTTTTCTCCCCCGTATCAATTATTCCCAAAAGATCCTTTATTTACAACAAACCAACGGACGTCGCTCGGATCAGCAATAGGGATGACTTAAAAAACGTGTATAGAGCGAGCGAGGGTCTCCTTTCGGATGGGCGGGTATGTCCGGCTACGTGGGCGAGTCATTAAATTTTAATTTGCATTTGGGCTGAAGATAAATTCGAGGTGACGGACTCATGTTTCTTTAAAAAATTAGTTCATGATTCGTTCTAACAGGATGTTTAATAGGTACCTCAGATTACAATATTAATGAGTCTTTGGAATATTCTCTCATCCAAACAAGTGATAAAAGTCAACAGCGTTTACATAATGAAGTAACAATAATCCATTAAATTTCGGTCGGTTGCATGCAGTGAATAATATCCGATTTATTTTCCTTCTGTAATATTCATTAGAAATTTCATCACTAATCCGATAAATTGATCCAAATATTGAATTTAGAAACAAAAGAGACGAAGTTTAATGTTTAGTTAGTTTCATGATGCAGCGACAAATTCTCCATTGTCATCATCTGCATATAGTTATAAAAACATGTAAACAAATGCAGATTGGCCAGTCAGCTCAGAGAATAGCCGATAAAGCGTTCATTTAGGGAAATACTATCGATAAACGGTTTGCCTACAGCACCGAAGCTGTTTTTTTCTTTGTTCAACTTTTTGACGTAACAATTTTGTACACTTTATAAACAGATTTTTAGCTTTATATACGCAAGCGGACATAAAGTCATTGCGGCAATCATGAGAAAACAAATAAATTAAAATATGAAAAACATTATTCTCGTAAATATTTTCTCTTGCCAAGTTTTTATTGTGTTCGCGTAGTATTGTGTTCATTCTATATTTAGCATTGTCTCGAATAACAAAGGCCTGTCCGCCGCTGCGGGAAATCATTCCTTTCAAAATTTACCAAAGAAATATGTAACGATAATTAACCGTTTCGTTAGCGAAAGATCACATTGAAATTAAGTTGGGGTTTGTATAGAATGCACTTAGTCACACAAGACTATTGCGTTAATTATTGAATAATGACATAGCAATATTGAATGAATATTGGAACATAAGGTACCTCAAATCGTCTGATACCTAATTTGGCCACTATGTATACATATTCTCTATTTTACTTAATTGGAAAGTTCAATAAGGCTATAGATAGGTAATAATATGCCTTATAAATGGAAAAAGTCATTCGTCACGATATAGAAGCTAACCTGAGCCCGCCTGTTTATAGGCTCAGCGGGTTTTGGTCATCGTCGGTTGCGCGCACGCGCGTATGCGGCTTGACTGACCGCCAGCCGACGAAAACAATGGGGCGCATCAGGCAAATCCCGGCATCGGGTCTCCTGACATACACAGACATCGCGGCCGCGGTTAGTCGTACATCTAACATCGGATGCGCGCGGGCGATGATTGCACCCCGCACCCTCCGTTGTCCTCCTGTACACGCTGTACGAGGCGCCTTTGTAAATTTAGGCGTAGGAGTCGGGGGAAGCAGAATCTAATTATCCGAACTGTTGGCTTTGTGAATGTTACAAGAAGCGAGCTTAATTGATTCCGTTGCGAGTGTCGAGCTACTTTCGTCGCTTTCACGCCGCTCTCTACTAGCCTTGAATTTATTACTTTTTATCATTACGCTCGGTTAAGTTTTTATTTTGCTAGCGCGGATTATTTATGCACCGGGGTACGTTAGCTCATTTTATAGTCGAACAAATATTCCTTTCCCTGTAATGTATTGTTCCAATTTCGAAGTGTAATGAAATTTCGATGGCTACAAATTTAAAGAGTATATACAATTTTTGAAATGGCAAGGGTAAAATGAAATACAACTAAAATTCAACTAAGCTCTTTTTTTCTGCAATATATTTTTTAATATTTTTTTTATTGTTCACATGAAATTCGCTTGAGTTTAGTATAAAAAGTAACATGAAAGCATTGTGAAATTTTACTTTAGGTAGCTAATTAAATGGATATTTGATCGGGATAAACTTTTATTATTAACTATTCTTGTTCATTGTGATTACAATAATATTAGTTTGCATACTGGAGAAGTGATACATGTAGAGGTATAGTTTAGCCTGTGATAGAGTTACCAAACTGTAATGTTAGTATGTAAATTTAAATTTAAATTTTCTTGAAATAGTGTGGCAATAGTTGTTGAACTCCAAATCTCCATAATTTTAATAGACATTTACTTTGAATTAATAATAAAAATGAAACATTTAAACTTGTATTTTAAGTTTACAATTTAGTTTTTTTATTACGAAACGCTAAAATACTTATTTTAATGTCAAATCTGTGTCTGACCATACACGGTATATATCTACTGAGGTCAGCACGTGACAGTATTTTGAATCATATTCTTTCAGAAACGGCGCACATACCCTTTTTGGAAAATTCCTTAAATGTTAACTGTTAATAATAAGTATATAACCTATGTGAATTTTAATATTTGAATTTATTGACTATTTTATCACGTATAACGCAGAAAATTAGAAATACTCTTTTATTGATATTATCTACAATCGTGACAATCTAGATCACCACATCGGAACATTTTATTTAAAAATACACATTTCGTTTTGAATTATTGTCTAGAGCCGTTATCTGCCTTTCCATTCAAACCTGATTTATGAAGTGTCACGCCTGATAAACATCGAAGATCTTGTCCGCAGCTTAGTAAATTACTTTTTTAATATTACAAGATTTCTAATGCCACCCCGAAGATATAGATCGGGCAATAACAAATTTATTGAAGTAGGAGGAAGTTGTATGCTTCTTCAACTTCAAATAATATTTTAAATAGGGGATATGGAATATTTTTCGAATAATGGTATGATAATTGATATTTTGATTTAATATTTGAAAATAGGAACAATAAGTCTTATTTTGATTTTCAATAGATAAAATAGAAATACTAAACAAAGTATTCACAAGAAAATTTTATTTATTAACCAGGCATGTGAAATGACAAAATGTTATAAACTTCAGAATTTTTGTATGATATTTTTCTCTGCATTCAATTTTCTGAAAGCGTTTAATTTACCCGCAGCACGGGTGCCAGATAAAGGAATATCCCTTCTATGGAGCGAGTTATAAGTCGTATTTTATTGCGTTTTAATATTCCGACGCCTCCAGGGGTCTGCCTTAATGCTACGTGCAATTTCATTGGAAGTATTGATTATGTGAGCTATTAGGAATAATTATTCACAAAAGGCGCCTCTGAACAAGCTCAAATTGGATCGAATTTAAATTATATCCCGATAAAAAGAGATAATTAGTTTTCTTTTTAAGACTAAATTGAAGTTATTCAAAATTATTTTGTAGTTATACGTGTAAAGTAGTTGCTTTTGAACTGTACTTTATTTACTTTCTGAATCGCATTTTTCTTTATTTAAATATTATTATTATTTTTTTTCTTTTGGCTTTGCGTAACTACATGGTTAACGTGACAAAATTTGATAGCTACATTACGAAAATATTTACAAAACAAATTTTTTTTGCGTCCAACGTAAAATCGCGTACGTCGTAGATAGAAAGAATGAATGTGGTAAGTTATATCCCCAATACGTTATACAGATAACGAACTTTGTGTTGATTTAATGCTACAATTCTGTTGAATAATAAAAGATGTTATCAATTGTTAAAATACTGGATATTTTTTTATGTTTTAAATAAAAACACTTGAAAAAGACAGATCTATTTTTACTCAAACGTTATACAGACAATATTTAAAGTTAGTTTATCTCTGCACTAAACGACTTTAGATGACCTAAGCTCAGCTATTTTAGCCAGAGAATTCTCAAATACTAGAAAAATATCTTTTACTCGTAAACACAGGTGAATTTACGAATTTTCATTCATTAGCTTGAAATGGAGGATTCATAAATTTCCGTTAAAAAATCGAAGACATCTCTCAGCAGCAGCTTAAAAATATAATACAACGCAATCGCTGTTTCGAATTTCGCACAAGCCACTGGTGACCCAGAAAAAGAAATGTATACGATGGAGGCGAACTCGTAGATTCTTTCGCTTATTTATAAATACAAGTATGCATGGCACAGGCGCCACGCATCACTAATCCGAATCCCGGCCTCCCCACGAATTCCCATTCGTTGATAATAATTATACGCGAGCTGACCTCGAGCAACATGGAACTTTCGCAACGACTCATCCGAGTCTCGTTGGAATCCCACAGTCGCTTAAGCCTTTCGGCCGCAACGACAGTCGTTCTTGACGCAGGTGCAGCTGGAGCCCGGCTGTTTTCTCATCCTGACGCCACCGCCGCCCGTGATGGTTTCCAGGAAGCATGCGGCCTTGCGGCTCGCCCCGTCGAACAGAATCTCGAGCGGTCGCTGCTGCTTCTTCTTTCTCTTCCTCCTCGATTCTGTCCTCGGGAGCTTCGCCAGCACGGCTTGGTCGCGCTTCTCTGCGAGGGACTCGACTTCTGGAAGCGGAGGGGGAATTGCGAGCTTTAGTGCACTATATACCTACTCCAAAGCTAAATGAAGCGTTTAACGTGGAAAGAATGTCGGTTTGGCTGGGGGGAGTTTGACGGAGTTGGGGAAATTGGACAGCTTTTCTGAACTACTGATCCAGCGTAAGTGATGTACGAAATGACGGTTCGTTAACTTGAGGATAAGACATTTTTTGTAGGAATTTTAGTTTTTGTCGCTTGAATACGTGATTGGTAAGGTCGATTAGGTTGTTGCAAAAAAAAATTGTTTACGGAAATCTGTATTTGGTTTTAATAAAATGAGATGGTATATTTTAACAGAGTCTTGTCTCAACTAAAAGCATTTTAACGGGTCTTTACACGTTAAATTATATATCTGTTGAGTAATTATACAGGTTTAAGCTTCATGAACATTGTACGACAATAAATACTAAAGTTGAACATTATTTTATCGTTCTTATAAAATTTGCTTTTATGATAAAATACTCTACGCCTAGTCTCGCGAAAAATTTTAACCTGTCCTTCTAAATAAATATGAAATTTTCTAAAATAATTTATGATAGATAATTTAAAATGGTCATTTGATTAAAAGAAAAATTAAATGATGACGTATATATAGCAGTATCGTAGATAGAGTGAAATAAATTTTGTTTGACACACTTTCCTACCTTTTTAAGGTAAGATTTATAACGTGTAAAAGAGTCGACAGTTTAGAATTTTATATTGCTCGTCTTATCGGCGCTGAGTACTATTTACTTTTAGTAGTTTGTGAGACCTTATTACCTGTGCCAAAAGAAACTTGTAATCAGGCCAAGTTTTAAAAAGTTCTGTTAAAAAACTAAGATCTAATTATAGGTAGCTCAAGAAAAATACTATAGGTGGGAAGGTACCTAGAAGTTTATCAAATCTCATTTCAGAAGTATAATTTATTGAACTAGGTTACCACATTTTTCCAAATGCTTTTATAAATTGGCAGAAAAATTATATTGACATATGGTTGTAGGTATTTAACATTAACAAAAATTATTAATAACAATGGAGTTTTTCAGATAAACAGACACAACCATTTTTCGACAATTTTTTACTTTTCAAACTTTACTTACTTTGCATATTCTGCAAATGTTATAAACCATTGAAAATATCAAAAGAACGGTTAGTAAGTAAAGGAGAAGCAGGAAAACCTCGATATTTTATTCTGCACTTGCACTCGCTTTTAAGAGAGTCATTTTGCTACTTGGTTATAAATGTGAAGAAATGTGCAGGTAGAAGCGGTTTATTGAATTTTTCTTTAAAAGAAATTGGAATTTAAAAGAATTTTTTTATACTATTTCCACTTTTAAGAAATTTGAACGTAACCCTTTCCAGTATGACAAATTGCTTTTCACATGATATTGTATTAAAGAAAAGACTATTAGGTCTTATTTTACGTCATACACTAGGATTTAATGAATCGTATGAAAAAAAAATAAATAAATAAGACCACTACAAGAAATATTATTTTTTATTTCATTCGCCTGTGCGTTAGCATTTTCCACTCTTAAAAGAATGATAGCCGGAAGTAGTGGCTCATTTAAAGACTCGATACGATTGGTTATTTGAAAGAAGCGCGAATATTGGAATTCTTTTTAGAATTAAAAATGTGTTATATTTGAATTTGGAAATTTAAGTATTTATAGGACTTCTAAATAATTAAAATAGAATAAAAACATTTGACTTTTTGCTTCAAACCTGCGTATAGTCAATGTAGGCTATTATAAATTTCCAAATTGAATAGAAACTTGTAAAGGTTTTAATATTTTCAATCAATATCTTTTGCTAAAGGTACAATGAAGAATAATAACCTTTCTGAAATACAATGTTCCATGTCTTGTGGCATTGTACTACACCATTGATTTATACGTCGCCATCGTTTCCCCGTCCGACGAGCGTCTCAAATAAAATCCCCCCGTAAGCCAGTGGGAAGACCGCTGTCGCCCTAAATCTACCCACCTTAGAAAGGAGCTGCGAATATAGAAGAGAAAAATTCCTCACCTCCGAGCCTCATACACTCGCTTTTCGTCGAGCAGTTCTCCCCATCGCAGCAGCCCTCCTCCCCGGGCTCGCCACTTGCGCTGCCCCGGCGCATCGGTCCGCCGCACCTGTGGCAGCGCTCCTCCTCCTCTTCCTCCTCGTCTGCCACCTCCTCCTTCGCCGGCAGCCGTGGCGGCGATGGGCAGATCGAGGCGGCGTGGCGCCAGCGCCGTTTCCTCCGGTGACGGGCGCAGCGCACGACGCGACGCTCACTCGACTGCGGCGCGCGTCGCTCGCACACGCAGCCGCATGGCAGCCGCGAGAACGTCCGCGCGGGCTTTTCCCGCTGTCGCTGCCCACTTGCCCTATCGTGACAAAGGAAGTGAGGACGCACGGGTTATATTAGGCGTGGAGCGTTCGTTCGCGCACCGTCGCGCTTTGCCCGAGCTTGAATGCTTCGCAACAAAATTACAGACTTTCAAGTTCATGTCACGCTACACCAGATTTCCCAGTGAATTTGCAGTAAAAAATTTTACGCAAATAAGTATACTTATTAAAGTAAAAGGGCTCCTGTTTGTTTATAAAGCAACGAAAATATGTACTTGAATATCTGACATGAAGCAGAACTTTAGTTTTTTTTACTGTAATACGGCTGTAATGAAACAGATATTTGGTATAATTACGATTGCTTTAAAACTCAATGAGATTACAGTTAATCCTATCAATGTTTACTTTTATCTGACTTCACGAACGAGAAGGATTAGAAAGTTGGAAGCCGAAAGCGGGTGATCGCGCGAGAGGGTTATGATTCATCTTTATTTTTTATTGATTTTCTATCGTGAGGAGGCGTGAGCGCGCACGGCGGTTTGTATATGGTTTTAGCGACGGCGCGAAGGTAATATACTTCAATGCTCTATAAAATTATAAGGTACGAGGTGTTGTAAAAAAGGAATGAGGTGAACGCACATAGGCCGAAAGGGAGTTATGCTAAGGGTGATGAAAATATCATTGGCGTTTATATTTATTATTATGGTTTGCAGTATCCAATTAGGAATAGGTAGAATAATGCGTTGTATTCATTGGATAATCAACATGAAAAATATAGATTAAGAGAAAACATCATTGATTTTCCGCTACGCTAATGAATTTGATTGTGAATTGATAACATACAAATATTATTCACTAGATAAAATATGAAGATTATGTAGGTCACAATAGTATTTCTTAAAAGGGTCTGGCCTTAGTCTTGACATCTA
>JAPYZO010007461.1:0-22757 GCA_030522905.1 Torymus flavipes | reverse complement strand
GCGAGTGCACGGCGTGCGCCGTATAAATCAGTCGGGATTTCTCGTGAAAAATTTGCCGAGCCCACGCCGTGCCTAGAGAGAGAAGAAGCGACAGTATAGTGAGGCTGGTCAGGTTCCGCGGACTTTCAACCCGCTCGGCACTACTGTATATAACACGGGCCGGAAAATCAGGCCGAACTCGACTCTCGTATATATAAACAATGCAAATTCCGCGCGCCGCGAGAAGCTTTATCGCGACGACCGGCCCGCTTATTTGCTCGTTCCTATTTTATATATCGGCCAGAGCCCGTCGTTCAGCCGCACTCGCATACCTTTGTACACACACACAGACACGCACACACACATAGACGCGCGATTCCCATTTATTTCTCTGGAGTCCGTCTTTTTCGACCTTTTATGGGCACGCGCGGGGAGTGTGCAAATTCGATTGTTTCCGCTCGACTCGGGAGGAGAGAGAGCTAAGTCGGCGAGCGCGCGGATGGGAATTGATCGATACATATAAAGCGCTCGCGCGCACAATTTCTTGGAAGGAAGAGAGAGAGAGAAAGGACGTCAAATATTTATGTAGCGGATTGAGGGGGGCACTTTTGGGTTATGACGATTTCACGCGCGAGCGATTCTCCGATTATAATGGCAGGGAGGAGTTATCGCTCGGGCGATTATCGTTAGCGTTATAGGCTTGGATTGTTACGAGCCGTCTATTAAGTTATTGCGATTGGAATTTCAAAATATGGTAATTTTCATATAAAGTGGTAATAAATGATTGGTATAAGAAATAATAATGTTTTTTAAGTATATCTCATTTAGACTTCATATTTATACATTTTTATGAATAATTTAATAATATACAAACTAAATATTATTTATCTCAAAGAATTTTTTGACATTACTCTTTATTACAAACATTTTAATTTCTAGTTAATAAATATTTTAAGACGTAAAATTTTTCTCACCATTTCGAAGTACATTATATACTTTAATTTTAATGAAATGTAATTATAAGTTTTTTATAAAACATTTTTGCTTTATGTAGGACTGAAATTGAACCTTGCAAATTCTCATATTTACTACCTCGAACGTCTATAATATAAGGAAACTAATATTTCAACGACGAGGACAAAAATATCAGCGATCGTTTGCAGAAAGCAATCATTTTGTAATTGATTTAAATACTGATTTTCATAAAACCTCAACAGAGTGGAAAGCAATATCGTACAGCGAAAGCGCGCACAAGGCACAGTCTCCACTCACTCCGCGAGGAGCCCCAGTGCCAAAGTGGATAAAGGCAAATACAATTATACGAAGTTAATCTCCTTGGGCCATAATTCTCGATAATTCGGCGCCCGGGGCTTGGGCTCTTTTTTTCCCTCTCGCTTGCCTTCGAAGGAGCGTCGAAGGCTTTATGGGCCCGCGGCGGGCGTACGTCGACGCCCTCCGGAATGAAAACATACGGGACACGTTTTTAATTGGTTGTCTTTCAGACGCCGTAATTAAATTGCATTTTGCGCTCTACCCTCCGTCCCTGGCTTTGCTTCGAGCACGAATCTCATTTGCCTGCGCGCTCTATCGCCAAGAAGTACGTGCAGGCGCCAAAGCGAGAACGAGAGGAAAAAAGGCGAAAGAAGTGCGGCGAGAGGAAAATGAAAAGGGAAGTAAAGTAATCGAAAGGGCATTTAATTGCGTTTCCCCCGGTGAGACTGAGGAATGTCGGTCGACGCGTATTCGAAAAAAGGGGAGAGGTGATGAGAGGGAGAGAGAGAAAGAGAAAAAAATGTATTGAATTGCCTTTCAATGAATAGAAAATCTTCCTATACCCAGCCATCGTGCGCGCTATTTATTTACGTTTCCTCTCGTTGACGGTATTTTTTTCATAAAGAGCGAAAGATTTTAATTATAAAATCGCCGTGATGTGACCTTCCTGTTGTTTGTGCGTTGCCGCTTCAATTCAATGGGGGTTGAAGGATGTCAGCTCGGCGGGCGTTAAATTGGCACGGGTGGCCGATGACCTGATTACGATTAATGACACGCTGTTACCGCTAATTTGAAAAGTACAAATAGGTATATATAGTCGAAGCTTATTAAACACTTGGATGCCAGCTTATCAGCAAATGAAATGAGGATTCAATTGAAAAAATTGACGTTTGGCGATATTATTTACGAGCGCGAGAGTAATTTTGTGTAACTGAGAAATATCGTATACGTAAAAAACTAAAAAAACCTTTACCTTTATAATATTTTGAGCGATTGAAAAGGAAATATTTCGATGATTTTTTTTCTATCAATATTGCAAAAATATGCGAAAAAGTGTTTTCATATACTATGAAAATTTGTATTTCAAAATATTAAAGTTTTAGCTATGATAACCAGGCATTTATCAAATATTTGTACCAGCGAATATCAATATAGACTTTTATGCTATATTGGAATAAATTCATAAAATAAAAAGTTCGCTTTAAACATTCATAAAAAAAACAACCGAAAAATCTAGATTCTCGCAAACACGTATTATAGGATATTTGAAACATTCAGTATCTCCCCCTTGCTTTCCCTCGGACCTCTCACTTCGATAATCTCTCTCCCTTCAACGCTCGTAAATCCGCACTCGGCCACGACCGCGAAGCGCGCGATAATTATTACCGGACGACGATTTTATTTGTCGGTCTGCTGCTGCCGCTGGCGTTAGGCGAATATGTCGGACAACGGGCGGGAGCGCGCGTGCTCTTTGCGCGCGGAAATTTATGATCCGCTGGACAGCCGTACGGACGTACATTAAGCACAGGGATCGCGAACCGTTCATCTCTCTCTCCCTCTCTCTCTGGGGTACTGTGCGCGAGCATCACACAGCTTCTCGCGCGCCATTTGCAGCATGCGAATCGACGCATAACGCGCGCCGGGACGAGCGCGTAAATCACGCGATGGTCCGTGTTTTGACGGCCTCCTCGATCGGCGATTTAGGGGAGGTGGGAGGCGCTTTAACGTCTCTGATCTTTGCTCGACTGTGAAGGCCGAAAGGCGCGCCACGCTCGCGCCATTTTATGGTACGCTTCGCGAATCTGGATTTCTGTTTTTGTGCTTGGGAAGGTAGGAATTTACGAGCTGACGGTGGGATGACGTTGCGAGCCGTTTAACGATTTTTTCGTTCTGGAAGGATCGAAATAGGTCGAGGAAAATGATAAAAGGGAGTAAAGGGTTTTTAACGATGGAGGATTGGATATAGACACGGTATGAATGGTTATTTCAGTAGACAATAGTTGGTTCGGTCAGACGTTACATTTAGCTACTGTAATATTATTTGAGAAAGATTTCGTCCTTCGGGAATCTGGATGTAAATTAAATAAGTGGATAATGTAATTCAATGATCTGTTATTGTCTGGAAAATTACATAATTAATTTAATTTATTATATAATTAACGTCAGCCGAAAAAAGATAACTACCACCTCTGGCGTTTTTCGTTGCTAAATATAATATAATAAAGTGACGTGAACGTAACTGAACCATCAAATTACCAGAAAGGAAGCTCCAATTTTTGCGGCTTACATCCTTTTTTAAGAAATAAGACAAACCTTAATTTAAACTGCTTATTAAATATTTTAATCCATCGTATTTTCTTACATTCAGATTATATTCATTTTTCACGTCATTTGTATATGAAATATTCTTAAAAAATTCCACTGGATTAAAAATATAACTAAAAAGGCTTTCTATATTCGCGTCTCTTCTATACGAAAATATTTGTTTTTCCAGGCGGCAGAGATGTTTTTCAAGTTTCATTTTAGCGCGTTTTTATATCCTCTGCCTGGCACATGTACACTAATCTCGTTACGACCAGAAAATATTCACTTCTCGTAACGTGCAGCTACCGCTATATCACATGCATAAAAATCCCAACGCGAGGACAAAGAATTTCCATCGCAGAGACGCGAATGAAATATCGATGCTCCGGTTCCCAAAACCGCGCGAGTTTCCCTAATTACAATCGTAAATTCCACATTTTAAAATGTGCCATTAAATCCCTCACACTCTCATCAATATTCATCGTCCAATCCGAATTTGCAAATAATTAAAATCCAATCCACAGGCACTATACGCCTCGTGTGGATACGAAATTTCGCCGGTTTGTTCGCACGCGTAAATGCCGCCGCGGAAGCCATTACGTTCGCGAGACCCAACCGCATGCGACAATAACGAACTTCCACTCTGTGTCTCTCCCTCTCCCTCGTTGCGTTGACTTACAGCACGAAACCTTCCTAAATTATTCAGCTCTTATCATCGGAGCGGCTGCGCGAGACTACCGCAATCCGTTCACCTCTATATTCGCGATCGTTCGCCGGCGCGTAAAAATCCATTAGCACGTGCGCGGGGGAGGAAGCGAGGTGGACGCGTCGGTTCCCTGATTGGAACTTCGCGCGGCGCGAAAAAAACGAGCAGTGCGCGGGTCTAATCCCACCTGCCGCCGCTGCTTTTTTTCCTCGGCCGTAGAACAAAAAAGAAGAGAGTGTAGCGCGCGACAGTCCATCGGCGGTTATTCACGCGGCCCTGTGTGTCGCGTCGTCATAAAAAATCAATTTCTAAGCGTCGCACGAGCGCGGCTCCTCGCTCTCGCGAGTAAAAAATACAAAGGTGTATGTGTATGTATGTAGACACGCACACACGCGGGTATAGTGGGAAAAAGCTGACTTTAGCGCTCTCAACACGCGCCGCGACCTATTCGATCGAATATCTATTTATTCGACTCGCGCGAGAGAGGCTGAACGCGCAAAGGGCTACGTCTCTCCTTTTATTTCCCAACGAGCTTCATCGTACAATGCCCTTCCAACTATATTTTTCTTATTCGAAGTCTCGCGCGTACGCGCTCGCTCGCTTCGTCTTTTTTCATGTCGGGAGGAGCTGTTCGTTCCCCCTTTTTTGCGGCGTCGTCGCCGCCACCGTAATCTTGTATTCGCATTCTGTGCGGGGCGAGGATGTACGCTGTTTTTTTCAGTCTTATCGCGCTTCCAGTGGTTTTATAAAATTTTTTTGCGTAAATTCGTATACGGATTATCGTGTCTGCGAGTAATATAATATATATATTTTGAAGGAATTTGATTGATTGCTTTTCGATAGAGCCGCGTTCCTAAAAGTATTTGTGCAAATATTACCTGAAAAGTATAGATTATCGAGATTTTTTCATATTGATATTCTGAATTACAAAATTTTGACAGTTATACAGAGAATTTCAATATTAGTTCAATAAAATATCAACAAAATTGGTTATATATACAAAAAATACAGTATTTCAAAAGTTTTTTCACTTTATTTTGGAATATTCCGAAAAATGTTACATTGAAAGGTTTTGTGTTCAAATATTTTTTATTCAATACTTCAAACAGCCTCTTTCTACTTTTATTTTCAACAATAAAGTTTTACATCTAAACAGTATAATTTATGTTTACTTTGTTGCCACTGTCATAATAATATGATCTATTGACATTCAGAACTTATTCATTATTTTGGGAAAAACTCATTTGAAGATAGAAAGCATATCTTTATAGATTCTTTATTATTTTCTATGAATACTTTAATGCTAAGAATTTTGGAAACGCCTACAAATACACTCTTGATAAACGTAAAAATTCCTCATAATAGGAGTAACATGGATCAATAAAAGATAAATAATTATATTTCTATTCCCGCCGTTCTCAAGAGTACACGATGGAGTGGATGTCAGTCTAGCATGGTGATTGAATCATATGACATTAACTTTATTCCGTTATTGCATCACTATGAAAGATGGAAATGAGTCAAAATTGAGTTGGAAAAAAAAAGTTCAAATTGAGTTTCCTTGAAATTTTGTTTCTACCATGATGACACACTTCAAGTACTTTGCACTTAGCAACAAATTGAGTTACATTTAAATTATAACTTTTATTTTAAAAATACTCGACTTTTAAAAATGCAACATTGCAGAATTTAAATTTTTTCATTAACACAATTGATTTCCATTTCTGACTGGTTAAAAGTATGATTAAAGCACAAATTATGACAATTTTTCAAAAGAAAATTTTTCTATTCGAAATACTTATTCGCTAATTGAATCAATTATTTAAACGAGCCAAATGAATCCTCAACACCAACAAAATCCGTAGGATACAAATTAAATAACAGAAAGATGAATTATTATTGGGAGTAATAAATAACAAGATGCATTTTATATTCATTAGAGCTTTTAGCAGTTCACAAGAATTTTTTACTATCATATCACCGTCGCGACTCAACCACTTAGTGACCCCAATTTTTAATTTAATAACTTGGTGGAAAAAGTAACACTTTGTACAAAGAACTCCAAGTGTTAAATAAAATATGTTGTGAAAATAGACCCGTGCAAATCTTCAAACTAATCAAACTTGTATACAATAAATCAAAGAAATATTTGCTTGAAAATAATAATTGTGAATTTCTTGGTATGCTCACTCTAGTAAAATATTGGCTCCCTTTCACGCGATTGTAAACGAGCATAATAATAATGAAAAATCAGAGATGCCCGAGTAATTACAAATTCCCACGCTCGGAATAAATCTCGAAGATAACGAACTCCAAAGTCTCGCCCCACACGCTGCTCCCCGTTCAATATATCACCCAGCCAATACTTCTCCATGTCATATACCACATAAAAAAGAATCCGCGAATACCCCAAATTCAATTACGAGCGGAATTCCATAGCTCCCTCCTCCTCCTCTCACGCGAATCTAAGCTTGAATTTATCGCTCGTACACGCCTCCTCTCTCTCTCTCTCCCTCTCTTTCACATACACATATATACATATTCAATTCACTAGCGCTCTCCCCTTTCGCGCTACGCTCTCGTATATAGAGAAAAAGGCTCTCGGGGCCGGATTACGCGAGGGTACGTGGCTGCAGCAGCACCGCGCGCGGCACTTTCCAAACGCCTCGTGCGCTGAAAAGTATGTCGCATTAATTAAAGCCAGCCCGAGCTTAGCTCCACGCTAGCGCATGTATATAACGAACGCCGCCTTTTTCGCCCATACCCCTTTCATACGTGTACACGCTCGGGTGCGCGCGTGCTCTCCTTTCTTTTTTTTTATAAGGATTACATTTTTCCGCGCCGCGCGCCCGGGAAGAATAAACTTTTGCGCGTGTGAATGTACGTATTCCGCGGCCTGGACTGCCGCGCGCGATTCAGCATCGGGACTGTAATACCCGCGCGCAGCAGCCGAATCGTAACTTTGCGCCATTGTGTGTCTTTTTTTGCGCTTTTACGGGGGACGCGAAAACCCCGGGGGCGGCTTTTTGTTCGATCCGGGGTGCGAGCTTTATTATCGCGAGAGCTGGCACGGCCGGCGCGTTATATGGCGGATAATGATGCGAAACGCTCTCAATATTGCCGATCTGCATGACACTTGATGCGCGCGCGTCAGATGCGCACAGTAAAGCGGTTTATGGGTATATATTCTTTTTATTATTCTTTTGCATTATATTAAATGTTTCTGGGGAGGTAGTCGTGAATACAAGTAGTAGATTTTCACGATATTGTGCGTATAGCTGCGATATGTCATTCGCGATTACCGTGAAATATAAAAAGCATGACAAAGCATTTATTTCTATAATGATTGCTTTTTATTATACTTTATTCTCGCATGAGCGGCGTGTGAAGTGGAGTTATAATGTTGCGATAAAATTTCAGAATTTAATCACGGTATAGTGACGGGCTAAGTGGAATTTCATTGAATATAATTACTGTCCATCACGTTCACGAGAGACACTTCAGAGAACAATCGAAATCCACGAATTAATTATGACCATCTTATACCCCCCTTCGAGATAATTCATAACTTTCATTACAGCCGGGAGCTATCTGGTATTATTAAGAACTGATATTCACTCTTCAAACAGCCGAGTTAAGTAGAAAATGCGCTACGATCGGAATCTATAAATCCAGAGAGAGAGAGAATGAGACAGCGAGAGAGAAAAAGATAGAGAGAGGGAAAGCGCTATCGAGAAAAACGCGCGGGCGTACGCTCTCGCGCATCGCTAGTGGCAAACTTTCGTTTCCGAGGAATGATTCATTAGGCGGGCCTGGAATTTATGCGATTCGAGTGGAAGTTCATCCTCCCGCTCTCTTGCGCGAGTCATAAGCACTCGGAACTTTTATCTAGCGCGGGAGAGGGCGCGATCCGCAGATAAAATTGAACGACTGGCAAGTCGCGGGATCGAGAATCGAACTTTGATGGAGTCTTATTCGCGCTTAATGAAGGAAATTCGCCATGAGAGGTGGGAGGCAGGGAGTAGGGAAAGAGAATGGCCGGCTCGACCGAGCGGAAGAAGGATCCTGCTGCTCTGCAGCGGCCCCGGGGGCAATATCCGTCCTCGAATTGAAACGTTATTGCATTACCGGCCCGAGCGTCTGTCGTGTCCGATTTGGCCCCGGCTGTTTCCCCCACTGTATCGCAGGGGACGACGATTTCTGCGAAATATTCGGCCTTCTAAGTCTCACGAACGAAGCCGTTAGTTCTTTTTCGCTCACAGCGAAGTGGGAGGATCTTGGTTGAGTGCTACTTGTGAAGGGGCGATGACTTGACAGCTGTCATTGATCGGGGTCCAGGTGTCAAAGTTAACTAGTCGGAGTTAAATACTCTCTCAAATAGATTTTTAGTATGAAGCTTTTTAGTAATAAGTCTTGTCTGATTGTTTTATTAAAATACTAGCAAATTCTTCAATTTTATTTAATTATTTTTAAGACACAATATCAAACAAAAAATTATGCAGTTAACAAACATAATAAATAGCAGGACTTTGGACCTTTTTTATTTTGTAAGTAGATGTAATCTGTAAATGACCAGACGAATATACTTTTATCACTGCAGGACAAAAATAAATTAAAGTTAAAAATTTAATTCTTTAAAAATGATATTGCCTGTCCTGCAGTATGAAGCTTTACATCATTCGTAATCCAAATGAAAATTTAACATACACTCTTTCAGATAAATTCATAAGTATTTTCTGCATACGTGACCTGAATATTAAAAAAATATATTAAATTTCAACGCTAAATTTTATTCACGTAAATATAGATGAACGAGCTCGAGACTAAAAACTAAAAGCTAGCAAACGACGAATAAATTATATTTAAAATAACTCGGGACTCTAAATTTACTAACCAGAAAAAATGTTCATTAAAAATGTAATATGCACTACAGAAATAATTATAACTGACGGGAAGAGCTTCTCTTTCTAAAAATGAAACGTCGTGTGAAGCAAATAAAATTCTATTTTTGGCCATACCACCAACACGTTATAAACCTCCCCGCGGCTTATTGATTTTCTCTTTTCGAGCTTTGCCGAAAAAATGTGGGCGTCCGGCGATCACGTCTTGGATTAAAATGCCCCCACTTGCATCTTGGCATGGACCGACAGAGTCGACGGTTTAATACACGCTCACGCTCGCAATTACGCGATAAATCACAGCTGAGACCCTCGCCCACACGTATATACCTATACATACGCACGCGTATAGTAGATAGAGATATTCGCAAGAGTCTCTCTAGAGCTCATTCAATCGTCGGGGCGAGGGAAGAAGGAGAATATCGCGCCACGGCGACAACAGCGCGCGGGTGTGGGGGCCGAAAGGGGCTTCGCGGAAAAATTGTCAACGTCACCATCTGCTGTTATTCCCAAATAACGATTGTTCCTCGGGACCCCCCGGGCACGATATTCTGGAGCCGATCCAACTTCCCTCTCTCTCGTGCTTTCATTCCGTGCCGCGCGTTCTTTTTCTGTTTTCCAGCGTTTTTCCCGGGAGCGCGCGCGCTCGCGTCGCTTCTCATTCTCTTCCTTCCCTCCTAACTACATCCGTCCGTCTATCTATCTCCTTTCTCTCTCCCCTTTCTTTCTTTCGCCCTCCCGCGCGCGCTCGTTCGCGAAATAACGGAGCCCGTTAACAATCCCTCGTGGTGTTTATCAAGATTTAGAGCGCGAGCGCCGCCCTTCGAATTTACCGCGAGAATCGAGGAGCAGAGGAGCTGGGGGAGAAGAAAAAGAGAAAAGTCGCGACGTCTTCGAGAATTAAGTAGGCTTCTCTCGCAGATTCGTTTCATTGGCCTTTTTTTCTCTCGCAGGCTTTATTTTACGGGTCGCCCGCCCGCTGTCAATTAAGGGGCATTTCGCTGTGCGCGAGAATTCTGCACGGGGAGTGTGCGAGAATGTTGATTTACGTTTAATAATTAACTCGCCTGGGGTGTCGAAGGCCCAGCTCGCATATTTTTTAATAAAGTCGCTGCTTCGATTGCGACTTTATGGTTATTGCTGGACCCTGGACGATCCCATATTTATTTTAGCTTTTAAAGTTTAGAATTAGTATATACTTTTTCATTCGATTGAATTATTATCATTGTAATTAGTATTATCTTATTATACAAATTTTAGAACACAGAGGTAAATATTATCAAAGTCTCTGATAGATAGATAAGTATTACTTTGTTCAGGAGAACAGAGCTCATTTCACTAGAATCGATCCAAAAACAAATACTACTTTTAGCATCAACGAAATAATTTTTATATAAACCATCGTCCACTGTACACCGATCTACTACGAACTAGTGTTTTTGTCTCTTTCATCCGAAAAAGTTCCACCAGGCTAACAAATAAAATATTTCTCTGCTCCTCGCCGGTATCGAAAAAACATTTAAATATTCCATGCAAAATTAGCAGCGCCTTTATTGATAATTTCGCTGGCGAAACTTGGCGACAATGCGCGTCCGGTGACAAAGCAAATTTTCCATCCTCACTCGCACACTGCGCGGGATAAATATTGAAAAATCATCCCCTTTCCCCCCCACCGTAATAAAACACGCCGAATTGAAATTCAGTGGCGCGACTCAAGTCACGAAAGGTATTTTTTTCCCTCGCTTATTGTTATTTCACAAAACACACGAAGGCCTCTCTGTTTACGATGTTTATTTTCGCTGCCAAAAAAGCCGTAACAATAACGCGCGCGCGCCCGCGTACGAGCACATGCATAACGAGTAATGGGGGGTTCAAAGCCGGCCCGAGCACAACAATATTGACTTTCAAAGCGCGGGTTTTTTCAAAGAGCGCCGCGTCGCGGCCCGAATCAAAAAGTCATGCGCCCGGCAAGCAGCGAATGCGGGTGCGAGCATATAGGGAGAAAAGAAGAAAAAAAAATGAAATTCATTCGCCACTTGCGTGTATATATATAAACGTGGGTGGCACGGGGCAAGAAAATCGCAAATATTTGCGTACACTCGACCTCTTACTTTTTCATGAGCACATATACGCGGCTGTACGTGCGCGGAGGGGGTGGAAGAGCAAATCTTACGCAATCTCTCCTCGACTCTCCCAGAGCCGCACGCGCGCACTCAGCTTTTTCCCATCTCATGCCGATGTAAACATGAAATCCGGACAAGTCATCAGAGCTGGAGAGAACGAGAATGCAAAAAGCAGCGGCGAAAGGCAGATGCTGAAAGAGGCTCGTGAAACCTCGACTCGCGCGGATCGCGGAGCCTTTTGTATACGTGTACATGTTGGTATGTATATATCTACACACACGTGAACGTACATGTACACATGGTAGTTGCACACGAAGGAGCGGAGAAAACGCGAGTGGCTCTCTTGACAAAGTGGGATGAAGCGGGACGGAAAACAACGGGCGCGCACAATGGCTCCTGGCATTATTTTCCGTGTTTGCTGCGTCAGACCGGCCGCAAGCGCATGCAGCCCCGCCAGCCACCACTACTGCCGCCCGAGACTCATCTCTATCTGTCTTCCCTCTCTCTCTCTCTCTCTTTCCATCTCTCTTTTTTCCGCGTTGCCGATGCAGCCGGGCGGAATTTATGTATCTGGGGCCCTGGCGCCTTTCGCGACGCGCGACGCTCTAAACTAGCTCTTTTTCTCTCTCGACGATGCGCGCGCGCGCGAGAGACAGCAAGGGGGTTCGATGCACGCGAGCTTTCGCTTTGACTGCCCCGCGCTCTGGCTTTTTTCGCGTGCTTTATTTTCGCGGGTAGAGAAGCAGTAGCAGCGTGTTTTTGTTGGTTTTCCTTTTCTTTTTGGTTGGTCGCCGAGGAAAGGGTCCGTTAACTTTATTAATTCGCTTGTGGAAAGCGTCGGCGTTTAGAGTGAAGTGCGCAGAGTGGCCGCCTTTTTGCGCACGTTACTCGCAATGATTTCGTTTGAGTGTAGCATTTAATTGCGCAGATATTATTTGGAGTAATAAAGTAGGGATTTAATTGATATATAGATTGCGTTGGTAAATATTAAATAATGGTACTTAATGTACGTTATGCAGTGCCAGTACGGAAATGGAGTTGATTAATAATAATAACTGTGACTATATTAATCGGTAAGATACTTATAGAGATAATTGATCGTTTAACTAAATACTACTTAATTAAAAAGTGTATATTATAAAGAACTAAATAAGAAATAATTAGAATAAATAATTACGAAATAAAAATTAATTGTGATATAGATATAACAAGGTGGATCTAAGTTATTTCAATGTTTTTTTATCTCTCGTTGTCACTAAAGTAGAAGGGGACCTGTTCGTACTAAAGGAGATTATGTTAAAACTAGATTTTGTACGAAAATGGATGCTTATTCAATCTATACAAAAACAGTTCTGAAATTTTAAGCTTAGATCACCAACCGTTTATTTATGCATGGTATATTCGTACATTTGTGTATATAAAGAACTACATTAACGTACGGAATTGTGAATCTTAATCAAATATGTAAGCAATTAAAGTTAAGCCGTTTTCAAATGAGCAACTTGAAAAAAATATCCAGCCGGTTCAACAGACTCTGCAATTTCATAAAAATAATTCGTTTCTTGTTCTCCTCCATACTTTTCCCACATGCGCACTCACTTGAATTCATGCGAGCGCATATACAACCCGTTTCCCGCGAAAAGTTGGCAGTTTTTTCGTTTCCACATATATAAGGGGGTCGAATGAAAATAGAAAACAATTTCATTTTATCCCCGGGCGAATAATTAGTTCTGCAAACTCGCGTTGCGTTTGCGAACGAAAGAGAGAAAGATAGAGAGAGAGAGGACACAGTGCTGTTATGTTGACTTTTCACTATGCGCTCGCGCGCAGCATTGTGTTTGCTTTCATTACCGTGCATTGGTCGTACTGATGGTTTGTTATTTTAAAAAATATATATTAATTATTGTTTTTCTGTTTAATATTCTCGATGGAAATGATTACCTTTTATTTATTTGCTACATTGCACAATAGTACGCCACGTGAAAATTGATAAATTAAATGACTGATATTATATTTTTCAATGAATGTTGCAGCTCCATTTGTGGTACAAATAATAGTTTATGTTCAAACGTTATTATAAGTTTAATTGCAGTGTTAATTTTAAAGTTAGTAAGATTAATATTTGTTTTTTAAAAATTTAATAGATCCATTATCTTTAGATTGTACGATGATAATGCATGTATATAAAACGTTTATATCCCAGAAAATTGAAGTTATTCAATGGCAAAGGAGTGGTTTTAGTATCAACGTCTGAAGCCAAATACTCTTCACTGAAGATGACTTCAAAGAATCTTGCCAGCAAATTTTTCACTTGGCTGAATTTCTCCTCACAAAGGTATTATAAGTTCCTTTTCAGTGCTCCTCTTTTCAAATATCTTACGCGCTAAAGTGTTGTCAGCTTATATTTAATGAGCTTTACTCGGTAAAATGAACTTTTTAATATTCCCAGAGTAACCATCAAAATGATAATAGTTCATTAAAAAATAGGCAAAGTATCAAGAGAATTGAAAACTTATATATCATTACAAAAGAATAACATATAACTTTATTTAAGATCACAAGCACACACAATAAAACATGTTATCAACAACAACGTCTCGAATCAACTAACTAACTCAAATCGAGAACAACAAACTAGTCGCTTGGCAACGCTTTTGTTCTTATGCTCGATGATGGTAGACGAACACTTAACAATACTATTCCATTTTAAGGTAAACTACTATAACGGTAAAGTTGCAAAACAAAGTGTCAACTTAGATCATCTTACGACAGTACTGTATATATGTACATCCACTCTTTGCACATGTCAACTTAGATCATCTTACGACAGTACTGTATATATGTACATCCACTCTTTGCACAAATTATTTAGCGCTAATCACCCAAAAGAGGATACTGTATATGTTTATTAGACATTTTAAGATTTTTCTAAATGTTTATAAAACATTACATGCTTGATTGCTAATTTAAGATTATCCTGTAAATCAGTAAATCGTAAAGCTCGCTAAGTGATACGAATAAAGATCAAGTGCCGACACTCACCAAGTAGTACATCCTCGTTGAGATCATCCTGGAGTTGGAGCTCAAGCTCATTGGGATCATTCTGGAGCTGGAGCTGGAACTCGAGGTCCTTGAGGCCGAGCTGGAGCTCGAGCTTGTTGGAATCATCTTGGAGCTGGCGCTGAAACTCGAGGTCCTTGATACCGAGCTGGTGTTCCAACTTGTTGGAGTCATCCTGGAGCTGGCGCTGGAACTCGAGGTCCTTGAGGCCGAGCTGGAGCTCCAGCTCGTTGGAGTCACCGTTTAGCTGGCGCTGGAACTGGAGGTCGTTGATGTGGAAATCGAGCTCGGTAGGATCATCCTGGAGCTCGAGATCGTCGAAGCAATCCATGGGGCAGATCTCAGCTGCCGCGGCCGCAGCGAGCCGCAACTCCTCGATGTACTTGGCCGCGAGGAACTCGGCGAGGATCGGCAGGTAGGGCGAGCTCAGGCCACTGCCACCGGCGCGCAGCAGACAGCCCGGCAAGGCGTACAGTCCCAGGCAAGGTACCTGTACCGTACCAGGGCTCGCGAGGCCGCCGTTCACGAGCTCGCCGCACAACATAGGGCCGCCCGCAGCCTCCGACGCCGCAGCTTACGCCGCCGACGCTGCTGCCTCCCCGATTGCAACGTCTCCGTCGCTACTAACAGCCGGGCGAGCTCGGACTGAGAGGATGGGCCAAGCCGCTCGGACGCTCTCGCTCGTAGGTGTTAGCTCCTGAGATGGCTGCTGCGAGGGTGGGTTCGTTCTCTTGCTTTTATTGAAAAGAGGCAGGGGATGTTTTAGAGCTGGGATGCAGTTGTTAATTTCCAGGGAAAATCTGCCTGACCTGAAAAACGAAGAATAAAAGTTGTGATTAATGTTTATTGTAGATAGATATATTGCTGGTAAAGGAAATTTTATATTTTTGACGATTATATTACCGAATTTTTAATAATAAATAAACCTGGGTAAATAGGCAACACTGGCCTTCTGAAAACCGACCATTTTGTTCATTTTCTCTCAATGGCATGTTCCATCACATACAACAAACAGTGTGGGATATACAATTTTCTCCATATTATTGTAAAAGATATCTTTTTTGCTATATCCTAGCCCAACGTACTAGATTTTCTCTCGGCTCACAAATATTAAAATTTGGTACTTTAAGGCCGGGTGTGTCGATGAAAAGTGAGAAAAAGATGGTCATTTCAGAGCACGTATAAGACACCCTCGTCTTATAGTCTTTCTTGTCCTCTCGACAGGTGCGTAATATGCTATGGTATAACTTTTGCAGAAATTCGCTCTTTTCGCAAAGCGAACAACCAATACTGAAAAGTCCCCCAATCGTCAATAATTTTCAAACAGTTTTTAGAAATATATATCCTAATTCTCTCTTTCAAAACCTAACATTCATTCAAAATAAGGTGTTTTTAGTATAACTTTAGAAAATATTCCCGAGTTATTATTCAGTCCAAGATAATAATTATTCAGTAGTCGCTGGCTTTTTAATGAAACTTCCATCCCGACACTTATAATTCACAAGGCTTTTTCATTAAGTCCTCAGTGGCCCGGATCGATATGGGTTAATAACAACGCGGACTGAAAACTCTGCACGCAACAAACAGTGCAATCCCGGAAACGCTGGCGAATGGAAATTTTTCACGGCGAAAAACGATAATTACCGGGCACGGCAATTAGTCAGAGGCATCCGGGGCCGGTGGGCCGCCGCGCGCAGACGCGAAGCGATTGTGATACCGACTATATTGCCGGCGTTATCCGCTGCGAACGTGCCATTTGTCATTGCCCCCGAACTATAATTCCCAATGCGGTGAGAGTTTGCATTGGGCGCTCGGCCGCGGCATCTCGCGCGGATCTGCAACAACGCGCGGGGGACAGAGTAGTGGGAGAGAGAGGGAGAGTAATCCGAACGCGCGTAGCGTCGTTAAATATTTGCCGATCGTTTTCAGACTCGCGGATTAAACTTGGAAAATTGAGCATCGTCGATGATTAAAGCCATCAAACAAACGCAAAATCGACTGGCCGCCATCGTGCGGAGGACTAAAATAAACATTCAATTAATTTTAGAATTAAAAATGGACCGTTGGGAGATGAGGCTCGCGCAATTTGGAGCGAAAATCATTTTAGCATATCATCATTTCGAGTGATTATCTATGGAGTATCATTATTATATGAAATGAATGCTTTCATAAGTAAAGTCTATTGAAATATATTGCAAAAATGTTTGTTTGCGTATAAATTTTGGTTACGTGTATCTACCGCTACCCTTAAAAAGTTACATCTTACCCTTAATCCTCAAACTTCGATACTATACAGCCATATCGCATGAGAACGATCATTCGAAACTTTTCTTTTTAAATGATTCGATTAGCGCCGATGGCATCGACGCGGCTTTTGCCCTCCGGCGAAGAACCACACGCGACAGCAGCGCTAAAACGACGCGCGCGGCAGCAAATACCGTAACCTGGAACGACGCATTTTTACACGAGAACATCGAGTACCCGCGCGCCTGCGACACGATGGGCTTATAGGGCGGCGGCCATACGGGGGGTGGCTAAAGCGCGTCACGTCCTCTCGTAACGATCGAACTCCCCGGAAAGAATTCAGCCCGCTGCTGCTACCACCATATCCTTAATCATCGATTTCCCCGAGATCGGGCGTCCGACACCGGCCGCCTATTCCTCACGTAACAGCGAAAAACAACGACGCCGTAAAGAGGAGAGAGAGAGAGAGACACGAAACGTCGTTATGTTTCCTCCCCGTCGGCGTTCCTTAACTCCACGCGGCTCTCGTTGCACCGCTCCATTTCACTTAATTTAACGGCGCCCGCGCGCAAGGCGCGTTACACTCCGCCACGCCACCTTTGCCGCGTACAGTGCGGCCCTGTACTGTGAAAACTTCTCGAGAGGCGGTGGCTAGGGTTTTTCCCCCTTCACAGCCGCGGCGTTCTTTTTTCGCGGCAGGCGCTTTCTAAATCCCCTCGCCTCTTATCACTTTCCTCGTATATGGAATTACCTTCCGCGCGCGTGAAAGGGGGCCCCGGGCTTTTAGCGCGCTGCCGCCGCGGCGATGCTTCGTCTTGCCGGCGGCGTCTCGATGCGCGTTTTATTGGTCGTAGGGCAATATTCATTAGTTAGCCCTGCGCGCTCGCTCCGGGAATTGCGTCTTGGAGAACCAAGAAACGAGTCTACGGGAGGGAGAGAGAGTCGTACGTATACGGAACGCGCGGTTGCACAAGCTGCTTCGATGTTTTTTTAATGAAAGTCAAGGGAGGGAAGGTCGTTGAGCCACTCGCTCGCTCGCCTGAAAGGGAATTAACATAATGACGGAATGGTCCTGCGGACACTGTTGCCAACTTTCAAATTTCATTTTTGCAAACGTTTGTGTGGTGGTTAAATTTCTATAGCAACGGACTGGAAAAAAGGATCGTTTCACTTTGCAAGGAAATCGCAGCTTGCTTAATTGTGTGAGTATAACAACGATTCGAGATCGTACAACTACCAAAAACAGGTACATTTGTACGATATAGCAAGATTAATGTTGATATTGTATTGTCTTGCCTCAATATTCAAGACAATAATCGATACAATATTTCTCTACAGTTTTCGATACAATATCAAGATTGTGTTGTCAATATTGTAAAGAATCTTGTCTTAATTTAATGAAATAATAATAACAGGGTGCAACTCCCTATTTTTGAAGAAATTGAAAGAAAGAAGAAAATTATCATGAAAAAAGGGAGAATTGCCTATCCCCTCGAGCCAACTTACTTAGGTACGTGAGGCCGTAAAGAAGGGGTGCGGCGCCTAGCGGTAACGCTTGTACTAGACTCTGGTCGGCGGCACAATAAGGCAGGAAAAATTAAATATCAAATTTGGCATTTATTTATACTTGTGCCGAAATTTCATTGTTTTTGTATTAAACCTAATGTATTTGTATAAATTACCTTCAGTTACATTATTCTTAAAATTCAGTAACATTTGTATCTTGAAAGTTTATCTTGAAAGTAAATTTAAGGATAATTAAAAAGGCTTGAAACCCAAATATTCGGGGATGCGAGATCTTCGCAAAGAAAGGAAGCTATGGTGACGTTCAACAGTGAAGTGAATGAACAAGTCAATTATTAAAACGTAACTAATATATGATCAAGAATTTCGAGACAAGACAATAATACTTTTCATATTGACTGAAAAGACCAAGACAAAAGAGAAATTTTCAAGAATTTCCAAGAGCGGGACAATAATTACAGAAATATTATTGTATTGTCTATTGTATTGTCTCGCTCTCGTGCTGCCCTAGCCACAGGTCAGATATAGAAATTTTGTATTTTCCTTTTTTTTGTACAAAAATCCTATCCTTAGTCCTTATTCTCAATATAAGGACTCAAAACCATAAAAGTTAGAAAATTATTTAATAATAAAAAAGTCGTAACAAACTCTACTCATAGTCTAAATATGAATATTTTAAGTAACTATAATATGGCTGACTGGGTCTGGCCATTATCTACTTCATTATACATATATCGCCATGTAAATTCATGCACATTAAACCCTTTATCTTTACGAGTAAATAATTTCGTCCGCATTCATTTCGCTGCATATTTTACAAAGCTAATCCGCAATAAGTACATTATTTTGTTAAAATATCGTGAAAAATGAAAAATATGCGACCGCATAAATTATAAAGAAAAACTATACATTTTTTCAACACGTCACTGTATTTTCGCGTCCATCAACCGCACAAAGCACTGCCCGTGGCAATAGGACCCCGCCCCAATAAACCGGGCTAGACCGCGGCGTATAGCTGGAAAAAGACGAGTGAAAAGAGGACGCGCTCGCGAGAAAAGAAGAGTTATAAACCTCCGGGTAGAAAACGAGACTAAAGTGCCTCGGTAGCGACGACGGCAGCCGAGCCGATCCCATTTTGGCTCTTCGCGCTTTATACGCCACACAGTGTGTGTAATGCCCATCGCGGGGGTGCGCGCGCGCGGGCGGATCACACACAGTGCGCCGTCCGCGGAGACGTGATTTAGTGCGGGCGCGCGAGCTTGCAGTCTTCTTACCGCGCCGGATATCTTCCTCGTCTTAGGAGAGCGTCGCCGGCTCGTAAAGCCAACAAACTCGGCGTAATTGTATCCCCGTCGCTACTGCTGCTGCTACCCCCACGGCCAAATGAGATTTTACCTCTTGCGCGGTGGTACTGCTGCGGTCCTTTTCTCTCTGTCTCTCGGAACTTTTCGTAATTTGCTGCGATCGGCTGCGCGGCGGGAGAGAACGCAAGCGAGAGCTAAGGTGACTGGCCTTCCCGTTTTTCCGGTCGTGTTTCAGCTGGCGCTCCGTGCGGTTTCGTGAGATGTGTTGCGGGCTGGTGCGATTGTCGGCTGTTAGAACGTGATCGAGAGAAGGGCAATTTGCTAAGTTGTCCGGATCGGGGCGATCATTATACTGCCTTCGGTTGGTGAATAAAGGTGATTGTAACGCGGTGGATATATGATTAAAAAAGTTTGTATGAAAATTCATTGAAATAAAAATACTTTTGTCACAGAGAGGTAGATTAAGGTTATTTTATTAACAATTCTATTTTTTGTAAGGGAAAATATATTATGAGATAAATCTAAAATTTTTGAGCATTAAAATCGCATTAAGCTTAAGAGCTTAATTTAATTTTTTATTTTTACAGAGTAAAATTTAAATACTGAAATATCGAATTCAATGTTGTACTGATCTTGACAAAGGTGAATCTGTGCAGATTGATTTTTAAACATTTTAACTGAAGGTAATTGCTCCAAAAAGTCCTGAATTTACAAATTAATGATATGGATTATTCCAAAAGCGCACTTCAAATACGTTAATCAATACTATACTTTTATAAAAGCATTGCGTACAATAAAATTTAATAATTCAAATTTTACATTTATGCGAATATTTATAAAATTCATTCTCCTCCCAAATGCAATCAAGTATTTTATTTGATTAAAATTGCATAGCGCTAGAAAACCTGTATAGCGATCCCCTCATTATATTTTAATACTTTTCAATCAGAAAGAGGTAGGATCGGCTTGTTGTCCCAACAATGTGTATATACCCGTGCGCGCACTCGCGGCCTCTCCAATATTAACACAAGATCGTGTTCTATCTCGCGGAGAAATTGATTTTATTCGGCGTTTGCTCGCGGCCTGGTTATTTATACTCCGAAAAAATAAACTTTCACATCGATCCAGGAGAAAAAAGAACGGGCACTCTAAATAATAATTACTGCAAAAGCTCATCCCCTCGCGCTCGTGTCGCGCATCAGCATAAGAATAAATCCCTGACGAAGTACGACGACTCGCTCGGATATAAAATGCATTTCACACATTATACAAGCGACTTCGAGCGATGTGCGAAATAAAACTCAACGTCGTCGCGTCGCATAAAATCCGTCCCACTTTTTGCAATAATTCCCCCGCTATACGTCACGCGTTCCTTTCCCTTCTCTGAGAAATCGTCGATAAAAGAATCTTCCTCTTTTTCTGAGTAGCACCAGTCACCGCGAGAGTGAACTCCATTGACGCAAGAGGGTTATATAATGCTATTCCAAGAGTCCAGCTGAACGGACAATAAAGCTTGCGCGCGCACAGGTTCGACCAATTGCGCGTCGTCCGCCGCGACAGAGAGAGAGAGAGAGGGAGAGAGAGTTGGATGGAGAAAATGGAGCCATTGTGCTCGAACGCAGCTCCCGCTCTTCCCCTAATCAGTCGCGGTCAATTATTCGAGCGGCAGCATTCATATTCGATGGCAGCAGCCGTTCTCTCCCTCTCTCGCCGTGTACGCACAATGCATTATCGCTCTCGCGCAAAGACCCGCCATTCATTCTACTCCCTCCCTTCCCTCTCTCTTGCGTTCGCGTAACGGCGGGAGCATTGTGTAATTAGTTTACAAAGGGACTTGCCGAACACAGGGATATTAATTTTTCGTTCGCTCGTCGGGTTCGAGAGCGCCGGGGCTCCGGAGGTACGACGTGAATGGCGCGCGGGAGAGGCTTTGATATCGCCATGGAAGGGCGGTTTTTCACTGGCAGCGATATTTTAATGAAGCTTCTCTCTCTCTCAGAGATTTTAGTGGGAAAATGTGGAGAACTGGTTTAATGACCTGGAAAGGATAGTCGATAATGGGTTTAGCGTGAAAGGTATATTGGTAATTTATTTATTTGTATGACCGCGCATTGGTATTTTTAGGATGGGCGATCAATAACCGACGAAAATTCTTGTTCAGAGACTGCATTTTTCACTGTGTATTCAATTCATAGTGAATATATTTACCTCCCTGGTAGAAAATAGACTAACTTCGTTGGTTAACACGTTAATCAAATCGAAGCATTTTTACTTGAGATTAACATTGAAATTTAATTAAAACTATTTAAAACTATCACTATATTTGAAAGTATCTACACTATAATATTTCCCCATATATAAATAGTTATTTTTCGTCAACAATAGCAAGATAACCATGGTGTGACGTTTTTAATTTCAAAATTGACCAACGGTTTGCCAATTATTCGTTAGCATTTCTACCGGGGCCGATCCAAAAAATAAAAAAATTTTCCATTAGATTTTGCAATATTATATGTACACATAAGTTATGCAAAACAGTAATTTTTTTAACTGCTATAGGATACAAATTAGTCCACGCTCCAGAAGATATATTATCAAACCACAACTCTATATTTCAAAACATTCTTCATATTTCAGCCAAGTACGCGTTATTCGCTTAGAAATAAACTGTGAAATGTTGAGTGAACTCGTTCGCTGGGCGCGAAACTTGGGTAAAAGCGTGCAACTTTTAAAAATATAGAATCCCCCAGTCTTCAACCCCCCCGCGCGAAAGAACTGCATTTCATCTCGGCGTGAAAGTACTCGCGAGCGCGCAGGCTCTCTCGCAAACACCTCCGCCTCACGCAAGCACAACTCGCACCGCAGCCGAAAGAGAGAGGGAGAAATACTTGCAACTCCAACGCAATATAAAACGCACGGACGGCAAACACACATCGGCCGGCATGAGGCGAAATAAACAGAGACAGCTCTAGCGCTCGTATAAGCCTATATATACCTCAAGCTCGCGTTACTAAACAACATGAAGCGGGCACGGGGGGGCGCAATATTCGAAGTTAACGCAGTATAAGTTTCAATATCGCCGCTCGCGTACGAGAGAGCTAGCTTACAACTCTGCGGCGACGGCTCGTATATATATAACAAAAGGCGTCCGATATTACGGTGTCGCCCGTCATAAATCCCGCGCGCGGCCATCTGAGCTTTCGTTAGAGACAGGCGGTGGGCCGGAGGCTTGCACACTGCAAGGGAGAGGGAATGTCTTTAAACGGAATTCTGGCTGGCGTGCTGCAGAGCGGTGTGTGGTAGTGGCGGCGGCATCGACTGCTGCTGCTGCTGCTGCTGCTGC
>JAPYZO010007460.1:0-12823 GCA_030522905.1 Torymus flavipes | reverse complement strand
CTCCAAAAAGCTTGTAATAGATCCACGTTACACATCCGACCGGCGACGACGACGCGTCACGCGAGCCATTAATCACTCATAGAAACCAGCCATATAGACACAGTCACACAGCCAAGTGTTTCCACTCAACTTTTTAAAAATTTCCTCATCCGAAGTTCCGTTCACCTCCTCCTCCACCACACACACGCTCGGGTTTATTAAATTAGGCCGATACACTTAAAGATCGCCGTGCGCGCACGCTCAATTAGCGATCGGCCGTCTCGAGGAGAGGGCGAGATCTCTCGAGCGGTGCGGTGTGCGGCTATCGGGTTACCCCGAGACCGAGCGCTCTCTCGACGCGGGAGGTCCGGCGAATCGCTTCCGCCAGGATGCGCCCGAGGAACTCGCGTAAGAGGCTTCCACACTGTACGTGTATGCTGCTCCTTTTGGGTATTATATCGATATTATGGTGCTTTATTGAGCTGCGATTTGTGTGTTTTGATTTTTGCGAAAAGGGACAGGTGTGGATGTATGTAGGAGGGGGAGGGAGAGAGATGAAAGTTTGAAAAGTGTGGTCGCGGTGATAACGGGGTTTTAAGTTTCGTTGAAGACTTATATATGAGTGCTGTTGTTGTTGCTTTTTGCCGGTGCAGTGTATGATTACAGTGCGCGCGTGGTTTTTGAACTCACGCGGGCTTCGCGTATTGTACGCGTCATTGTGCCTTCGGATCAACAAGTTTGTCGAGGAAATAATGATTATGTGTTTTTATATAGTGAATGGCATGGAAGGTAGAGCATGACGTATGCGATCTATATTTCAATGCTATGTCAAAAGGTCATGTAATTCTACTTACAGATAAGAATATAATTGTTGCATAAATGATTATACAAATGTACTTGAAGAGAAAACATTTCAATTCATGTTAAGTATAATCCTCCCAAGAAAAATTTTCTTCCACAATACACAGTAGATCAAACTCTCAGTACAATTTAACTCTCAAACGCAGAGTACGGATTACAACAAGATCTCTCTACTACTCCTATCCCTTTTTTATATCGCGCTCATGCCAGCCGCATAAATTCATCTTATCGACGGCGCACTTCCCTTCCACCGCGCGCACGCGTTGAAAACTCACCATACAACAACTCGCTATTCACCTGCACGCCACATGAAACATTAATAAAGATACACTCTTAATCGCGCGAGCGCGCGTTCAATTCGCGAAATGGAATTGCAAATATTACGCAAGCCAGGCTCTCCTGTGGCAGCTAATTGCACTAAATGACTCGCGAGCGTGCGCGCTCGATAAGCTCCCGTCTAACAATGTTAACAGCGCTAATGCATCTGATCGTTTAATCTCTCGGCGATGATTGCCGTGGAGAGAGCACTCGCCTCGCGAGCATTATAGCGTTTTCTTACTCCCATTATACGCGATGCGCTCATTATCGCTGTCGTTAAACGAGAGCAAAGGGCTGTAACGAACAGTGTATAGTGCAAAAAGATACGGCGTGAGTAGCGTGCATGTGTGTGTAGATTAGAACGAAAATTGTAAGTGTGATGAGGTAGAGGAGAGAGAAGATTAGGAATGGGTTGTGACGACGGGAGGGTGCGAAAGTGGCCTTGGGGTTTGTTTGCAAATTAAGAGAGGAATTATACATAAGCAGTTTTTTAATTTGCGTAATTCGCTTTTATTATTTTTTAATTTTTTTGAATGGCAGGAAGGTTTACGAGGTGGCGATAGCGCGCGGAATCGGAACTGTAATTGTGTGTGAAGCGCTTGGTATAGGCGCCGTAATGAATATAAGGGAGCGAGCGCGCTGCGATATGATTATTAGCGGGAAAAATTGCGATATACGGTTGTAAAATGGAAATTTAGTTTTATTAGGGAGCTGCGCGCGTAATTGGAAGTTTTCAAGCGAGCTCTATATACTTTTTAGTCCTTAAAATGTTTAATTTTTTGTTCGATTACATTATATAACATAACGATATATTTTATAGATGTAGAGTTACGAGGCGCGCACGGTATATTTTGAAAATTTTATTCATATAAATCATTTTCATAACATTTGAATATACTCATTAAAAACCATCGTGGCGTAAAAATTTAAGAAGTAATTAAACGCACGAGCGACGCTAATTATATACATATAATACGCCTGCACGGAACCATATAAGCAAATTCATTCAAATTTATTCCTCGTTTCGATGAAATAGATCACTCAGAAAAACCGAATATAATTGACGGTACTTCGGCTCGCTTATTTACGAACTGTAAAATGCAAAGCGAAAGATCAACCGTTCTCTCTTTCCCTTCGAGTCCAGCTGTGCTGGTATAATTACCTCGGGCACGGATCGCAACTGAAATCTAAACTACAAGAAAACACCTCAAACGCAAGAACCAACGAGTGGCTATAGAAGGAAAACCTCGACGTACATGCCACTACACTATACGTCTTCCCATATAGACAAACGCGCGTAATGACCGTTTTCCTCGTACGCGTGCGCGCGCCACGAAGAGGCACCTGCCTTGCGCCCGGAAAATTAATGGTCGTAAAAATAAATGGAACGGCTGATAAAAATTAATGACGGAAAAAATTGCGCGAGCCCCATAATGAGCTGGGAAAGTGCAATGCCACTCTACCATCGCGCCTCTATGCATATGCGCGAATCTTGAGGGAGCGAGAGGTGAGGGCATATATAACGAGGTCGAAATCAATTACCACGAGCGATATGGCCGAGCGATAGGTACGGATGCGAGACAAGGAGAAGGAGGTGAAGGCAATTTTGGAAGTAATTGTTGTGCATGGAAGGATGGATTGATGGGTGAGTGCGCGGTGGTGGGAGGTCGTTTTTGTGTAAATGGCGGCGTTTAAGGAAATTAAGTATATATTGTTGGGGAGAGAGCCATCGGCGTAGTGCGAGGATAATGCGGCATTTTTATGAGGTTTTTCGCAATAGGTAGGAAATGAGGTTGAGAAGAGGTGCTTTGAAATGAGAAGAAGGATGTTGCATGCTGAATAGATTATTTAATAAGGTGATTGTTAATTCTCATTAGTTTTAAAATATAAACTCGTATTTTTATATTTTACACATACATTTATAAAATATTTAAGACCCAAAACTAATTATATTTATATACCCCAGCGCGCCGAGAAGCTAATTTATCTTCAAGTTAAACGAAACAATGGCAATATTAAACGCCTGAATACAGCCATAAATGACCACCGTTTGACTTTTCCGCCATTTATGCCCAAAAGTCACCATTATCCTCGACAAGTACCATCACTATTCTACCGCGCCCATCATCTTCGAGAGAAAGTTAACTTCACTCTCTTCCATAAATCTCCCTCGCTAACTTCCGAATCATCATCGGGTCAAAAATTAACATCGGAACAACCGCAACATATATAACCGCCTGCGCACCGCTTAACGGGGCGACAATGACGCGTCAAAGGGCGCCCATAACCTGCGCACACGCAACAGCCCCCGGCGCTGCCACACCCACGCGATCTCATCTCTATACCTCCGGAGTCTCCAGAGACTCGTAAACTTTCTCTCTCCGCGTGCGCGCGTATATACCCGAAAAACCGCCTAATGGAGGTAAATTGACAATGGCGAGTGCAACGGGTGTCCCCACCTTGTTGACTAAATAAAGGATTGGCGAGAATGTTCGCCGGGACTCTGGAACCCCTCCGATGCGAGGGAGTAGGAGGAGAGACGTATAATGGCGGCGGTTACGGTGCCTCAGAGGGAGATGATTTGTCATAGCGCGACGACTATTAGTTGTGCATACAAATAGAGTCGATCGACGCCCGTATGTGTGTGTGTGTGTGGTGATTTATGGGAGGCGTTTTCGTGGGCACACGCGGCGATATATAGGTGCTGGAGTTAGGCTATGGAAGAGATTGGGTGATGAGGCAATTACGATTGCCGAGTGGCGGTATTTGCTTGTTGCAGTGATAAAGTCAATAATGATGTATTTATGGTGGGGTGTGGAAAGGCTTAGGTTTTGGATGGCTCGAAATCTTGCTAAGTATATTGATCAAGTTCGCTTAGTGATGAAGTTGAGGCTTGTTTAGACAGTAATGTACAGTTTTATCTTCCTTACAATTTTTCAAGAATATAGGATTCCTTTCCAAAAGTACTCTTTAATTAATGATAATGCGAATATTAAAAAATTACTAAAAATGCCAAATATACAGTGAGAAATTAAGTTAAACGTTTTATGCAAGTAGGGTATAAGATTTTTTATAATTTAACCCTCCCTATTACTTTCTATATTTCAACTATTATGTATCAATTCTTTTTGATAGAATGTTATTTGGAAAGATACATGATACCTTAGCGCAAGTTTTATGTTACTTTTAGTAACAATCTTCTTTCCCAGAAGACCACCCACTGTTTGCCGTATTTCTGCAACAAAAAACTGTACTTTAGTACTTCTTTATTATTTATTATTCTTTTTCTGACCTTTCGAAACCGAATAACAAGATATCGATTACATTCAGTCGTTAAATTAAATTGTCTCGTAACCTTTATTATATTTTCAATCTCAAATAATCGCTATACCCTAAAAGTACCAGCACAATAATTATTTTAAAATCCAATAAATAGAACAATTATTTCGAATCGGGTTAAATTCGAATAAAAAAAACAACTCAACTCCGCAAAATCAGCCATTATTACATTTTACAGTAATTTCGCTCGATTCGAATCGCAATCGTCGTGATTTTATAAGTCGTTACTCTCGAAAATAAACCACGTATACACACGTATGCCCGTGCACGTTCTTCTTCCACGTGATGATCATCAATGAAAGGGCCAACTACGCAAACCCGGTCATTCGAGTCCGCAACAAAGCGTCGCCTTACCTCGAAAAAATTAATTCCTATCATCGTCTTTAAAAATCGACGACGCGTCTTATATATTATATACGAGGAGTTGGCAGCAGCAGGTCCAACTCTCATCGAGAACCTCCCATTCCGTAATAGATAGACAGATTATGTTGCAATTGGCAAAGGGAATGCGATGTTTTCCTCTCTTCGCGCAGGAGAAAGATTAGTGCAAAATTACAGAGAGCGCGCGCGCGGAGAGAAGACGTGCCTCTCGCGAGACTGAGGCTCGAATCTTTAAAAGAGAGAGAGAGATGAAGAATAAGAGATGGTCTTTATTTTTCCAGCGGTTCTCACAGTGAGAGAAATGCTTGCCGCGCGAGCTGAGCGCGCTTTATAATTTTGCCTGTACCGTTCCGATGATAGGTCGATAATAAAAGAGATGTCGTTTCGAGGTTTGCTGCGAGTTGGCCGGGCATCGATGGGGACGATCGTCTAATGGTGATCACAGGAATTAGGTGGGGCTTTTAATAAAAGTGTAAAATTGATTGCAGACGATGTAAGAAAATTGAAATAATAGATATAAATTTATAGTTAATATTGTTTAATAACGTAGAAATGCATTGCACATATTTTTTTTAGTTTTTGAATGATGATTAAATTTAAAATTTTACCAGATGATTTTAAGTACTAAAAGGACTGTAAATTCATACGATGTATTGGAAATGAATTTTTGATAAATGATGCTTATACACTATGAACACCAACCCAATATCCAACTCAGTTTCCAAAAACATCATCACACATTATAGCCGATAATCTCATTTTTAATCACCAATTAATAGGATTGTTTAGACCCGCCATCTCTAACCCCGACACTAAATTCCGTTACAAAAACTCGCTGTCTCGCCCTACGACGCACACATTATGTATATTCAAAACATCCAGACGACTCTAATTTTTTATGATTACACACGGCTCCGTAAACCCCGCGCGATCTAATCCCGTTTCTCGAATGATCGAATACATATAGTCCTATAGGACACTCAGTCCCATATTTCGTCGTCACAGATGTGTGTACGTGTGTGTCCCCGTCTAATTAGGCGGACCGAACGCCCGGTCTCGGAAATTACACGTTTCGTGGCAACTGAAACGAAACGCAATTCATTATACCGGCCCACCGAGTGCGGCTTTTCGGCGCGCGCATGCGCACTTATGTGTGTACGCGACGCGATGATTATCGCTGGGATGACGGTGGGCTGCGGCAGCTGGACTGGAGAGGATTTACCTGGTGACACGCGGAAAAGCTTGGAAATATGGGCGAGGCGAGGATGTCGTAGAGACAGCTGTCGCTACTGCTACTGCTGCTGGTGCGCGCCGGTGTCTTTTAGCGGTAATTGTGGCGATTAGGTGGATGGTGGCGGGCTCGGATTGGGTTGTAGCGCCCTTTGTGGCGTTGTAAAGTTGTATGTTTATAAGTAAACAGGGAAATCATACACTAGTTGCGGAAAAGTACAGTTAAAATCAGTAAATCTATGTTATCACTTGTTTCATCTTATGTGAAAAGATTCCAGTTTTATTTCAAATATATCACTGATTCCATGGCATGATTTAGAGCGCAGTATCGTGTTTGATTTACGAGATTACAATATCAGCGATGAGGAGAAAGTTAATGAGTCGCGCGGATTTTTGTAACGGCTTGATTTACGCACTTAGATTTTATTCGATAACTATATACGTCTGTTAATTATATCAGCTGTCTTAATTCCTGACCATATAATTTTAAAATACGCAAATGCGCTACTTTCTAGGATTCTTCGATAAGTGTGCTAATAATCCAAGAAATTACAAATTACATTTCGATATAACATGTTTGTAATCTCACGTATTCGCGTCATACATTTACATAATTGTAATTTAAATATAAATTACTCGGTTTAATAGTAGACACTCAAATATTTCATAAACACAATTAAACATTCCTTCCCTTTTAAATATATACACCGAAATATATATTGCCGTAACAAAATCTAAGCACAAACCATTAAAAACTTTTAAAACCGTCCGTACCGAACCTCCATTCAAACGAAATTACCCGCAACCCCCCGCGCGCCCGTCTTGCCAAATTAAACGACCGAAATCGCTCCACACTATATATACACGCGATATCAATCCGCTCAACTGTCTCTGCCTCTCTCTCCCGCGTAATTTCGCTCTTCAGCCGCACTCCGGCCCCTAATGACAATAATGCGATTCCCAATTAGCCTCTTACCCGCCCGGAGAATCCTATAGCTATGCGCTGCGCGCGCGCGCGTGTGTATATATATACTACACGTGACCCCGGTCTCACTCGCGGGCGCGCAACCGCAGAGTAATAAGGGGGCACTTACGCGACGCTCGCGTCTACAACCCTTATTACAAGTTTCAGAGCCACGGGAGACACACTACTCACCCGCTCGCTCGCTCGCTTTATTAATCTTATTACGGGCGAAAGCTCCCACAGCGTGCCAGCTCTGCCTGTGTGTGTGTGTGTGTGTGTATAGACTGCGATGCGTTCTCAGGAAGAGGGTATACATATAGGCGATGATTGCGGCCGATCGAGAGTTGCGACACGCGTGTATAATCAGCGAAAACGCGTCTTGAATGCGCGCGAGAAGAAGAAGAAGTCGGTGCGGGACGTGTGTATGGAGAGAGGGGATGCAGTTAGCGTGTATAATGACCGGGCGACGATTTCGGCCATTTAATTTCGCGTGCGTGCGCGGCAGAGCAGCGCTCGTATATGCACACACGTATATATTTACGGGGGAGTATAGAGGAGAACTGCAGAGACACACTCGCGATGGTACACACAGAGAATGACACCTAAATACGGGGCTCGCTGGATGATTATTAAGTCCCACTCTCGAAGGGTTAGACCCCTTCGACTATAACTGTCCCTCTATTTATTTCTCTCCAAAGCCGCCCCCTCGCGTCGCGCACGCGAGACGATAGAAAGTACGTGATGCTCTCTCTCTCTCGACTAGCTAGCTGGGATTCCGATATGATGATCGTTCGATTTATTTCGGAGTGTGTATAACGCGAGTCGTGTTATTATATCGTGGATGGTGCTGCTTGTAGATTGGTGTATAGCTGTATAGGATGAGTGTAATGCGGCTTTATATAGGTGATTGTGGATTGCTCTCGGATAAAGGAGAGAGGTGAAATTGTGGATTGGATGTATATGGTGGTATTAGAGAGCAATTTCGAGATATGGTTGTGGGATTTGATTGTTTTTGCTATTTTTTTTTTATATGTTCTAATATATGATTGTATGAGGTTTATTTTTGCTTGCTTATAGAGAGGCAGAAATAGGTGATAATATATTGGCACTATGATCTTCCTTGAATTCAAAACTTATTTGTAATAAAATTTTTAAAAATTATTTTTGTCAAGTATATTTTATGTAAATATTTTAATGTTTTAAGCTTCAGAATTTTCAAGAACATCGTAGTAGACTTAGAAGACGTTTAGAAAGTTTTATATTTAATATTTTATACCTATTCAAAAATTTCATATGAAATTAAGAGCGTTATCTTATTTATTAAAATAATGAATAAATTTTGTTATCAAATTAATACTCCATCAAAATACACACTAGTATAAAAACAATTGTTTTTCAAGTATTGTCACTCTACTTGAATGTATAATTGATTTATTTTATTCGAAAACTGCTTCTACTATAAAAGATTTGAAAAAATCGTTCGAATTTTTACGTAAAATCAACCAAACGACATCGCTTAAACCCACAGTTAAGGTCCTATAAACTTTTGCTCTCCAATTTATGCAAATCGCACATATCGCTCCCTTTTACTATCACCGTCCACCCACCTACAAATCAAAATTCACACAGCTCAATAACGATCATATATAGACGCATGCATAAACGAACCTACTCACATAAGAGACCGAACGTTATAAACCAAAGAGCCTCCTAAAATCCGGCAAACAATCTCCACCGGCCGCTCGTAAACGCGCGCATATATCCCCAACCCATCGAAAAATCAGTAGCTCACATTTATATATATACACTAGGTCTGCTGGCAGGAACCCGCAGAACGAGAGAAGAAGTCAACGAGCGCTACTATCGGCAATAATATGCGGTGTACCGTAGAATGATGTCTTTACGATCTCCTTCTCCTTCTCCGCTCTTCCTTCCACTCGAGGCTAAATTTATCGCTTTATGGTCGAGCCCCGAAAAGACAACGACGACGACGACGACGACGAGGAGGACGATGGGCTGAGCGAACGAGACAAATGAACCGCGAAACAAAGGAGCGAGGGGCGTGGCGCCGAGGGTATTAGAGGGCCCCTGTGCCACCCGGACTGCGGCGGCAGCGGCAGCTCGAGTTAATTGGATTCGAGTCGAATTGTTTGCGGCAGAGTGTACCTATATAGCATAAGCAAAGCGCCGCGCGCGCCTGCCGTTCCTTCTGGTCACTGCCGCAAGCGCTTCCCTCCGTTTAGCAACTCTTTTTCCAGACTTCAGGAATATAAGGAGGTGGAGATTGACTTTTCGGCTTTGGCAGAAGGGAAAGTAGCCAAGTTGGTGGTGAAGGGATGTCGGAGGCTGTACAGAGGGGCTTGGAAGATAGTGATACACTCGGAGTTGGTCGTTTGGGTATTGTTCGAATGTTTGGTTTGTTTGGTGAAGGGGTACGAGGGAGGATAAGTATACTTTTAAATTGACTTTTATCCAGTGTCGTTGCGTTTTGATTGGAACGTCAAAAATATGAAGGTACTAGTCTGAAGTTATTGATATCATATTGTACAGATAAATAATAATATTTTTACCATTAGTATAATAAAATCATTCTTAAATTACTATAAAAATTCAAACCAAAATACTCAATCCTCTAGAGAATACATAACAGTCAAAGAATACATAACTGCCAACGTAGTAACACCGACAAAACGACTTCCTCACCACTATCGACTATATGCATATGCGGTGCGAAAGAAAGACAGACAGAGAATGACCGCACGCAGCACTCGAAAAAGGGCCGCGAGCGCTAAACACCTCACTTAACTAAACCACTCGCTAATAAACTCGGCTACCTGAAAAATTCATCATCCCTCAGCGTCGTCGAGCCTCCGGTAAAAACCTCATCATCATTACAACAATTACTCTCTCGGCACTCTTCTAATTCCCCGGCACTTATGCATTCCGTGCGCGTATATAGAGTGGCCCCGCGGGGGCAAAAGTCGCTCCTCCCGCTAACAGCCGCAATATCGCGCGTTTCCGTTTCTTAATGACAAACACACTCGCATACTTACGTGCTGCACAGAGATGTTAAAAAAAAACCCTTCGCTCGTTCGCTAGAAAGAAAAGGATAAAGCCAGGTGAGAAGGTGTGTCCGCGCGCGGCGCGCAATTAGACTTATTACCCTAACAAGCCCTGCGGTTGTACTATACTACAGCACCTTACCTCTGCATTGTATCTTTCTTTCTCTAATGCCGGGGGTCTCCTTTGCATCATAAAAGGCCGCCCGCGCGCGCCATAACGATCCTCTCTTCGCTTGCGCGAGAATAACCCACTTTTCGCGCGCTACAGACTTTTCCACGCAGCGGCAGCTGTGGGAGCGAGTAGCTCATCTTCTTCGCGTTTGATTTGCCAATGCGCGCGTAAGTACACACAGACAATGTTGCAGGTGGCAATCGTGCGAGCGCGCGAGGAGAGGATCGCATCAGCTTCCCGTTATTAAAACGGTTAATTTCACGTTTGCGCAAAGCGGTCGTTAATTAATTTACGATGCCGATTAGAAGGAGGAGAGGAGAGGAAGGAAGTTTATCTTACAGGTAACCTTGAGGTGGTTTAGAAGCTCGTTTCTGCGCTTAATAAATGCGAGAGACAGGCGATGGCGATGTTCATGTGTGTATCAAGGATGCTAGAGGCGATGACGACGTGGTTTTCTAGGAATTTGATACTAATTTACAGTGATTTAGCGCGGATTTCATTTTAAATATGCATCAGGGATGCATGGATGCGCAGTGCGCGCGTAATATACGATTGATCATTTTGTTATGTGTCGGCTTTGCGCTTTTTAGCGATTGTTATGCGTTAATTAGCGGGATCTCGCAGCGATCCTATCGGAGGTGTGGAGGTGCGTGGTTTGATTATTCAGCGCCTTGCTTTGATTTTATTTGTGATGGTTGGTCCGATAGGCGAGGAATATTATGATGCGTAATGAAGAATTTAATGATGGATAGGAAGCAATTTGATGTTTGATTGAAGATAAGCTTTTATTTGTTAGGGCACTACGCCTTCAATCTGTTGTTAATATTAATGTTCAAGGAGAAAAACAAAAAATTATTGTAATATTTATACATAAAGTCCGAAATAGATAGATTTTATAATTATTATGGCATGATATAGGCACTATTCGTATAATATACACAAAATCCAAATGTAAAGACAGCCTTATAGCATAAGCTCACGTTATTTTTCACGCAATATTGAACATGTCAAGCGACGTCTAAATTCATTACTGGAATACGACAAGTATATCGAGAAATCATAATAAGAGAAGAAGAAAAAAAGTCATATCACTGATGTATTCAGTCGACTAGATAATCCCGAGCTCCATCGGAAAATCCAGAAACCCGATACCAAAGACTGGAAAAACCACGACGCGACGAGGTATAGGTATATACATATATATAGACACGAGGGAGAAGACGGACGAGGCGAATTAAGTAGTGCTCCCAGCGACGCGACTTAGAGGAGAGATGGAAGCGGAGAAAGAGCAAGAGAGAGAGAGAGAGAGAGAGAGGCAGGAATAATTTGTCAAAGTTGTCAAGGTGGCCGGTGCGCGCGGCCGCGCGTCACGGGCTAATGAAGCGTCGAAAATTTCGCCGCGAAACACGTCGACGATTTATCCAGTCCGCTGAGTCTCGCGTTCTTTATAATGTAGCTCATGCAGCGCGCGCCATGAGAACGTTCGCGTTTCACGGGACTTTGCAGCGCGCGAGCGCAGCATATATACGCATTCCGCGACGATTATATGCGTAAGTGCTTATGAGCACGCGCGCGTTTATAAGCATGAGAGTAGTTGTGCAACTGTGGTTTGGTGCTGTTTTTTTCGGGTGGGTATAAGGTTGTGGTGAATCGGTTGGCGAAACTTAGAGGAAAATTTGATGGGTTCAAACGAGAGTGGAATTTTAATGGGAATGATCAAATGTGGGTTGCGATTGATTATACAGAAGAATTTGTAAGAAATATTTAATTATTTTGTATACTATAAATGACTGATACTTTTTTTTAGAGATTTTATATAATTAAACGCGAAAACCTTCATAACGCGAGCCTATAATCTATGTCTCGACCTCTATAATTTCATTTCGCACCGCTAAAAAGAAATTAGCAATGCAAAAGCATAGCAGCACCGAGCCACACGACACCGCTGAAAGAAAGAAGAAAAGAATAATGGAAAGTTAAAAACCGCCGATTTCGAACATAAACTCCGTTAATTAATAACTCGCGGCCGCGCGAGCGAGGGGCATAATTAAGCGCGTAAAACGCTGGCGTACACAGTGTGAATTAACACGCGCGGTTCGCGCTCTCGCGTCTTATCGCATTAGTTTTGTAATTAAAATTAACAACCGACGCGCGCGCGCTGCCAAATTAGTCCCTAATATCCCTCGCTCGCGCGCGAGCACAAAAGCACCACGCGGCAGTAGTTAAAGGACGCGAGAAGAGCGAGTAGCGCTACCATCATCAATAAGTGTCACGCGGTCGCCGCTCTCTCGATATATATATACACGAGAGGCCTTAGCGCCTTAATTATCTCGCGCGCGCTCGTCCGTCCGTTCTCTTTCTCGAGCCTCGGACGATCGATTCGCCATTCGCCGGGGCATCTTTCTTTTTTTCTTTGGAGGGGTTTTTGGTTCGGCGAGAGATCGTGTTTATTATAATGTACGTATAAATGTGTCCGAGGTGAGGAGTCGTATCTGATGATCAATGATGAATAAATCT
>JAPYZO010007458.1:0-18398 GCA_030522905.1 Torymus flavipes | reverse complement strand
GTTAAATTCCCATAAGAAAAATTGATTTCGTCGGGAAAAAAGTTTGGCAACGGATAATGCTTGTGCTTTATTTTTCTCATGTTCTGGAACCTCCACAGAGCCCAAAAAATGTTGTGTGGTAGGTGTGCCCCAAAAAAATTTTTTTTTTTTTTTGCGTCCGTTTTTGGCGTTTTTTTTTGAGAATTGTACATATATAACGGAATATGATTTCTCTAGTCAGGTATAAACAAAAATCAAACGTCACAGCGAGGTGTTTTGGAACTTAAACTCTATGGATTAATATACTATATTTCATATTACAATAATGACTACTTTGGATTAGCAATTTTTGCAAGATTTTAGCTTACGTTGGAATTCGTTCAGTAGAGTATAAGTTTCTAAACTATGCGTTATAGCTACATAATGAGCTTCTTATCCATATTAGCAATGTTAAAAATTATACGTTACACAATAATGGCGTCAATCTACAATTTATTTCTAACTACATCCCATAACTTCCAACCATGATATTAAAAAATGCACTGTTTACACTGCGATTAATCTACGACAACAGCTACCTACTTCTCTACTTCTCCTAATTATACGTGACCTATCGATATTAATATCCGTATTGATACTCCACCACACCGTATACTTTCCACTCGTGTTCGCAGCTCGCTCGCTAGCACTTTTTCACCGTCCTAATAAACTCCCCGATGCAATTTAGATCCGGGCTTGTGTACCCTAGATAACTCCGGCGGCGCGCCTCCTCTCCAGACACGCGGCCGAGTGTGCCGACGGAAAAACGGCTATGTAAACATATTTTTTCGTCGTCTTAAAGACGCCGGTAATTTTCTCTCTCTTCAGTCCCTATATATATATNTATATATATATCCGTCTACCTAGAGAAAGAGAGAGAGCACTGCGCGTCTTATCACCGTGTCACGTGGCCCCGAGCGCACTGCACCCCGGCGTCGTAAACCGCAGCTTTTTACGAGGCGACTATCCTCAGTTTGGCGGAATGTCCTCGGGACACGCGCGTCCAGGAAATTCCCAGACAGCGAGTGTAGCGCACGCGACACGACGAGAGGAGCCGTCATCCGGTTTTCGAAAGCCGAGGGGGTCGAGGGTCATTTGCGAGCGGGCGCGCCCGCATTATTTCCGAGAGCGAGAGAGCTGCTGCGGTGCTGTAGCGCGTTGTCATCGCGATCTCGACTCGGACGTTAATAAATTGGGCGCTTGCGCGCATGGAGGAGAGTTTGCGAGCTGAGTTGTGTCGTTGCCGTATATGGGAATGATGTTTCGAAATGTTAGCGATTGAAGTTGTGTAGATGTAACGTGTATCTAGATGGTGTGTTTGAGAATTATTAATGTTTTCTCAGTGTGAATTGTACGAAGAAAAGAGAGCAAAATATTGTTACAGAATAATAAGTATACTATAGACTATATAGGGTTATATGTATCATAATTTTGTGTGCTTTCCATATAAAATGCACCAATTGTGGTACTTACCTATCCTATAGTTTATCACTTATTTTCTAGCATATCTGCTTAATTTTTCAGAAGGTATACGCACTCAAATAATTTGATTGCCAATACATATTTTCTAATATGTACCACTATAAAATCGCTTAAATACACCGAATCTTTTCATCGCCTCATGTCTACTAACTTCCTCTACAATAATCTACCCGATTCTATATTATTTATTTAAAATTTTAATTTACGTATTATAAATCCCTACTCTTATATTCTCCGTCCTAAAGACTATAAAATTTTTTCAATTTCAGCTAAAATTCATAACGATACACCTTCCCTGTCCAAAAATCTAATCCCGGTTGAATCTCTCCCGTCCATTGTTAAAATTTCAAGGTACGCGCGTAGCGAGCACCTCCTTAAAGACGAACCACCCTTTACCTTTCCCAGTACACCCTTTCTCTCTTCCTCCCTTTTACCCTATATATAGGTACAGTACTCGTCGCGCGCAAATTAGTTTCGAGTTAATCGGCGCCGGTGCTTCGCTCTCGCTGCGTTTTGCACACACGTAAGTACCTTCAGTGCGCGCGCGTGCGCGGATGACAGGAAGACGAAGCAGGCGCGAGAGAGAGAAGAGCCGACAGAGCCATAAAGCAAGACGGAGACGGGATGAAAGCCCGGGCGGCGCGCGGATGTATATAGGTGTACGGGGTATAGCAGAAAAGGGATAATTTACATTTTAATTGCACGGAGGGGGTGGTGGTCCAGGGCTCGCTCGCTCTCTCTCTCTCTCTCTCTCTCTCACCCCGGAAACGAGGGACATCGCACTCTCGGAAGGTGTGTGTATGTACATGTGCACGATCTGTGCGCGCGTGTATACGGGTATAGAGATAGAACGCGCGTGAGTTCGGTAGGAGCCAAAGGGCGAAATTGGACCCCCCGTACCGAGAGCCTTATTACATTCAGCTCGCGCGCGGTGGACTGTCGGAAATAGAAGCGCCATATACCCACCGCCTTTGCGTATATATGCATTGCGCGCGTGCGTTTATTTTGTTCCTTTTGAAGTTTTCTTCTTCCTTCGGCAGCTCGCCCTTTGCCCCGCTGCCGCCGCGCTTGTTTGCTCTAGCTTCTTTTTCGACTCGGAGTTTGCTTTTTCTCTGTGCATGAGGCTTTGTGTGTGTATGCGTATAATCGCAGCAGCAGCAGCAGCATCTGCGCGAGCGAAAAGTTTCGCCTATGCAGGTATATGTATATGTACAGAGAGGCGCGGGGCGATAACGCCGGGTGAGTAATGCCCCGGAAAGTTTCGGCTGGAGGCCCTATTATCCGCGCGAGCCGAAACTCCTTCCTCCTTCGTCATAGCTATTAATAAATTTCGTCCGGGACTCTTTATTAGTCGGGCGTATAGGGGTGACGGGGGTGGGTAATCGATAATCCAGCAGGTGCAGAACCGACCGCCGCCGACCAATTGGCCCGCCGTGGCGAGCTCTGAAAAGTTGGCTCCTTCCTGGAGGTATAATGATGTACATTTCACAATTAGGCCGTCTGGGGGGATGGTGAATTGGTAGGTATTGGAAGATTTGTCGTGAGAAATGGGGCGTTTTTTGAATACGGAGATGAATGATGAGGGAAATTAGTTGGAATCGGGCAATTCGTATTCGATTAAAGATCGAAGGTAAAGTTTTTCATGTTTTATGCCTATTATTTTGCAAGTCAGTTTTATCTTATAATAGATAGGGTGATTGTACCATTAGATAGACAAATTGTAGTTTATTTAATTAATAAAAAAAAAATTCAAATCCATACTCCATTTCACTGCAAGGAAGAAAATATAAAATCTACCTAATCATCTATAGGATCCATCTACTAGTTTAGTCACCGTATCATGCTTGATTTAAACGGTGCAATTTAGAGATATGACGTCAAATAAGCTCATTTTATTTTCGAAAAATTTCGTTTAATACGATCAGAATCGAACTACGTGTTACATGACTGCTAATTTTATTAGAAAAAGATTTCACATAGTACAAAATTCTATTTGCAAAATTTGCGAATATTTATTTACATTTTTTTTTATCTTTACTATAGAATGTTTTACAAAAGACATTTTTCTTGTTGTTAATGCTATAAATAAAAGCGTTGTTTTACAAGTGCACATTTTACAACAGAGCTACAAAACATACATTATATCTACATTCTAAATACTGAAGATATTATATTTATATACAAAGTCTATATAGGAATAGTGTTCTAACAGAACGCATGAATATATATAAATATTGTAGAAAACGTCACTCTTAATCATTTGTCCGATCTCTAAGTATAATTCGAAATCATCGTCTATTCATTCAATACAAAAGCGTTCAACAACCACTCATTTCCACCGCACCACTTTCCTAAATACAGCCATTCCCCCAACAAGCACACCAGGGTACGCTGCCACTGCTGGTGCTCCCCTTCCTCGTCTTCTCTCTGATGGCGGCTTCGCGGCTGCTGGTCGAGTTCGTCCTCTCCCTCTCGGAGTTCGTACCGTCGTTGCCACCATCCGCCCTGGATAGTCTCCTCTCTCTGGCGTTCTCCACACTACGACTGCGCGAGGTGCGCACCGAACTCACGGACGGTCGCTTCCTCGCACTGAAGTACAGCGAGACGCGTTTCGTTTGATCGGCTTTCTTTGGCGATTCCTGACCGGACGATGACGAACGGCTCTCACGCTTGTCGTCCACGGGAGCCTCGCTGGCTCGACGAGCCTTAGCGCTAAGCTTACTGGGTGACTCTGGAGGAACGTCGTTCTTGGAGGAAACACTGGTTTGCTTCTTCAGCTGGTCTTTGCGTCGCTGAACGCTAGGGGACCGTCGTTTCTCACGCACGGATCCTGATTTCTCCTTGCGCGAGCGTCGTTTCTTCGGTTGGTCGGATGTCGATTCTTGGCTGACGTCCGTTACGTTCGTTACTACCGGGACTTTGGTATCACTCTCGATTGTCGTGTTTGTGGCGTCTTCTTCCAGTGACGTTTGCGTCTGAGCTGGAACCTTCATCGCCACTGTGTCATAGTACATCCTCATCCCCTGACCAGGACAATATACAGCTGCTCCTCTAGGTACAAACGGAACGTTCTGGTAGAGTCTGGAATTCTGCTGCACCGGACTGGTACCCGTCGGCATTCTTCTCAAGGCTTCTAGCTCGTATGGAGTCATAGGTGGTATCTGTAGGGTATGTGGACTTGGTGTTTCGAAAGAGGTCACGTGGTATTCCTGCCTCTCACCATTGGGATCCAAAAGTTTTGACGGTGGAATCATCAGCCTCAGGCGGTCGAGATCCTTGCGCTTGCAGGTTCCGCAATCAGGATCAGTAGCTGCGCTAGGTCCAGTGAAGCTCGGTTGTACCCTGACGGGACTGGAATAACTCGTGCCTAGTACTGGACTCTCTGAAACCTGTATGGACAGAGGATGTGTCACAGGACTAGGTCCCTCGGTCCTTACGGGAAAGTTCTGATAGGCTTGCTCGAAATTCTGCAGGAATGGATTGTTGAATAGCTTGTAGTCTATTGACGGCAACTTTGGAATCTCCGGTGTATCCGGGCTCATCGATTTGCGAGATCCAGGCTGCCGCAACGTCACGTTCAATTGGCTCTTGAAAGCCTTGGACGTCACGGATATATTGTCCAGAGTATTGTCACTCTTGGCATGGTTCTGCTCATTATTAGAGAACTTGAACGTTTCGGTGAAGGATAATCTCGAACTCAGATCCTGGCAGGACACGGACTTGGTCAGCGGATTGCCCGAGCTGTCATTACTGCTCGGTCCGTTGTTGCGCACATCAGCGACCACCAGCAGATTCTCCGAGCTGAAAAAAGCCTTAGCGTCGCCCCTCTCGATCTCTGCCACTCCGTTAGGGCAGGGAATAGCTCCGTTCACGCAGATATCGGCTCCTCCTTTCTCGCAATTATACCGAGATCTCGATATAACAGTGGAGACAGTTTTTTCGCTGTTCGAGCTGTTTCCACTGTTATCCGAGAGCCTCGTAGCTATCGACGAGTCATCCATCCCCAAGCCGTCCCCGTTATTGTTGTACCTCGACTTGGCGGGCATCGGGGCGAAGAAATGCCTCGGCCTATTGTCGGCCGCGGCGAGCGACGCGTCCGGCATCGTGCCGTTACTCTCCGTCCCTCTTATTGTCTCCCTGTTGCCATCGACGTCATCGATCGAGTGCGTCTTCTTTCTCTCGTAGTAGTCGCTGCAATTTCCCGCCAGCGCTTTGTCCCCGGCTGCGCCATTATCCCGAGGGCCGGAGCGAAAATTGTCAGCGCTCGCCGATTGATGCTGCCTGAAAAAGGCCTTCCTCCGCTCCGCCAAACTCGGACGGGAGGCTGCAGCCGCAGCGATGACCACCTGACCGTTCTCCGCCACCTCGGGCGACTGTAGTGCGGGCGGAAAGTTTGAAGCGGGGCCGCGGCTCACGTTACTCTGCCAGCCCGCGGGCGGAGGTGGATGGCAATGGTTATGCGCATCGAGACTCGACTGCTGACCGGTGTAATGCGGAGGGTGAGTTTTCATCAGGAGGCAACTATTGCCGTCCATAGGCACGCTGTTTGAGTAGCCGCCCGCTTCGGACTCGCTGCCGGGGAAGACAAACGGACAGTCGGGCTGATAGTCGAAACTCGTCGTCCCGAGTGTACTTGATTGGTCGAACGGCGTATTCGGACGAAACGGGAAGTGGGTCTGTTGCATCGGTGGTGGTTGTTGTGAATGTTGCTGCTGAGTCGGAGGTAAAAATTCGTTCGACGGTTTATCTTCCTTCTTCTCAACGTCTTTCTTAATTTCCTCTTCCTCGTCGACCACTGACAGGTCGTTGAAGTTTCTAAGCGTTCGGTGTGTCGGACTGTTGTTGTTGCTCGAAATATTATTGTTCATCTTTTCGGACGAGATCTTTTGGTTCTCGGCGTTTTCCAGCTGCTCGTCCTGATCGTGCTCCTCGTCGGCGTCGCTCGCCGACTCGGATTCGTCTTCGTCGTCATCTTCGTCCTCGTCTTGTTCCTCATCGTTATCGGAACACTCTGATCCACTAGCTTCGTCGTCTGAGCGGTCCTAAGAAAGAAAGGTAATTTTAGTTTCCAGCAAACCCATTATGGAAAATTTTATATTAATAGATCTATCAAGATGCTAGAAAATTATTTAGTTGTGCATTTAATTCATTTCAATTTTCTTACATATACTGTTATCTAGTAACAAAGTGGTAATAAAGTTTAATGAAGCTATTTCACAGCATAATTAAGTTGCAATTCTAATACAAACTATACCCGTATTAAACTGCCATAAGCTGGCTGACGTAGACAAAATCAATTTATAAAACAAAAAGGAAAACGAAGGTTATTACCCTTTAATTGAACCGGGACTTAAGTACATATTTAAACTATTTATAAGGGAGTATATTTTACGATATAATATAGACCGGAGCCGATAGTAAATTTAATAACGCGACTCGCCAGCGATATGAGTATTTTTAAAGCCCATCCCTCCCACGCGATCTCTACTCATCCAGAAATCGCTAGATATTATCTCTCTCGCTCCCTCATCTCACTCCAGTCTCAGGGATGCCGATATAGAGTCACGCCGGGAAGTAAACAGTTTTACGAGAATACAGTCTTCACTTCGCGGCGTCGGTGGACCGGCCAATATGTTGCCACTTTTTACGATACTATCTCTCTCTTCGGCAAATGAAGCGCCGTAAAAATCCTCTTTTTACGCCCGCGCATTAATAAATCTCTCCTCTTCGCCATCCCTCGTCGAAAAGTCAGCCGTCAGAAAACGATCGACAACCATTTTTGCATAAAATCGCGCACGAGCGGCCGCGTGATTACGGAAAAAAGAAGAGTCGCGCGCGTATGTAGCAGAAGAGAATGAGAGTGGCGAGCGAAAAAGAGTGGCGAGGGGAATAATTGTTTGTACTGCGGAAAGTGTCCCGTGTGCGCCGCGCGCGTGTCTCGGCGAATCGATCGGTCGCGTGGGTTAAAGCCACCCACCTGGCACGCGTTAGCTCTCGGTCTCAGTGCGCGCGTCAGGGAGGAAAATAGCGCGTTAAATATTTTATCGCCGTCATTTTGACCCAGCCCCCTACCGAGGCGCCCGCTGCCGCCTAATTGCGCGCAAAGCGAGCCGGAGAGAGATTACCCTTGAAATTCGAGAAAATTGCGGCCCTAAAACATCCGAGCGCACACACCTCGTTTCGCGCGCTAAACGTTACTACGCGCCCGCGTTTTGGTGTATACCACGTTCGTTGAGCCCTTAGTTTTCTCTCTCACTCTTTTTTCTTACCCACGCGTGCTTTATTCCATCATTTTTACGCTACACTTTCGACGTTCTAAACCTCCGCCCACTTTCCTTTACGCCTGTGTTTACTCTGTTCTCGTGGGCTGGATGATATGTGTAAGTGAGCTTTCTACGCGCTCTTTAAAGATGGACGTGGCCCCGCGTCTCTTTTTGCTCTTTAAGTATGCGCGATTCTCATAATTAACTTTTTTTACGTCGGCAACGTTTCCTCAAAGGCTCAACGAGTGTGCGCGGGCGCTTGTAACACGCGCCGCGGAAAATGCAAGGTTAATTAGGAAATTCCCTTTTACCGACTTCGTTTGAAGTGTTTTATGTCATAATTTCAAAGCTGCGGGATGTTTGCTTTACTCTTGGTCTGGTTTTAAGAAAACATTATTTGTTATGTTGGGTGGGGCCGCGCGCGTGTAGAAAATGATATAACTGTCTGTAATGTTTAAAAAGCAACGAATTAAATCAAACAAACGTATCATTTTATTTTCTCGTTTGCGGTATGTTTATTTTATACTGTGAGATGCATTTAGTGAAAAACTAATATTGTCGGTGTACTGAAAATTTTGTTTTATTCAATTACGTTGCTAATGTAGTGTAAGTGCAACTCTAATGTAGATGTTTCTATAATTGTATTACGCTTCAAACAATAATATTACGATTAATTTATTTCAATTCGAAACCATTCAGTAGATATAAAACTAAATACTCGAATCACAAAATCTACAACAAAAATACCGACTTCTACTGTTCCATTCTCCCCTGCACCGTCGACTATCGAGTCACCGCGAATAATTCGTTCGATCGAGCGGCAAATCCCAAAAGTACAGACTCCTCGCTTTCTCTCTGGCAGCCCAAGTACAGCGTTTAATTAAATCAAACGAATCTATCAGAGTTAATATTTGTAAAAAGGAAAGTTGCGTTTATTCAATCTCTCGTCGACGGCGCGCGCGTCTCGGCCTCTGTTACCGCGAAATCAATAAAGTCAATCAAGGCGACGGCGCTCTAGAGCGCTTATATATACAGCTCGCGCGCGGTATATATATAGCTATATAATCTATATATATGTATGTGTGTGTGTGTATACCTCGGGTTCGTCGCTCTCCTCTCGGCTCTTCTGCTTCTTCAGGATCTCCTCGAGTTTGTCGTACTCGTCCCGCAGACTCCATATTTCTCTCCTGAGCTGCTCGTTCTCCCGGCGCAGCTTCTTGATGTCATTCTGGCCTAAAACAAACACACGCAGCGGAACGTAAGAAGGTGGCTCTCTTATATATTGAGTGTGTATATATATATACGTGTATGTATGTGCAGGGATACTTGGCGTGGCAAAAAGGCGAAAGATTGATGGAGAAGGACCAAGAAGGAGAGAGAGAGAGAGGCAGACAGAGTAAACGAAAGATGCAGACGAAAAAATATCTGGGGGGTTGATTAATTGTTTCTTCGTATTTTGCTTCCGACTTATCTGGGGCTTTCCACCTTTGAAGAAACAATTAAGGTGATAGAGAAGCACTTTTATTGAAATAATTCTTCTGGAAAGGGGCAGTTGAAGTAGTAAAAACACGAAGTATTACGGAGTGTCTTCTAAATTGTAGTAGAATTTTTGCAGTCAAACAAAATATTAACGAAATAAAAAGACAATATATATGCTTTTGACAGAATGATCTACAACGTATGTAATAGTCGGCTTGTATTATAGATGTAAAACCTATACTTGAAGTATATTTTAAAATGATCCTTCATTCACCTCTTCATTGCATAATTAATTTCCTATCTTCCCATCATAAAACGTCTCTATACATTCGACAATACAAGTCGATATGGATCGCAAACCAAGATACCTCGCAAAGTACCAATATCCACTCAGACCCGATACCAACAACAGAACCAATCACACCAACCCATCACCTTCATCCACCTACATCCCAGAGATCTCTTAATCGTCGCCATCCATCTCCCTCCTCCTCGCCCCACTTATGCTCGTTCACTCCTGATCAGGCGCTATCGATCATTGCTCTCTCTCTCTCTCTCTCGCTCTCTCTCTCGACTTTCTACTTCTCAACAACCCTTGCCGCAGGAGTCGAAGTCGCTCTCTCTGCGCGCGATAAATCACGAGCCCGCGCAATTACTTAGACGACGACGCGTGCGCGGGTGGTCGCGTGCCGCGGCTCTTTAGTCCCTCTCTTTTTGCGCGCGTGCGCTTTCTTGCCTCGTTTACGTCCGCCCGGTGTATACGGGAATTAGACGCGGTTAGGCGTGCACCGGGTTATATGTGTGTATATATACGTTGAGGTAGAGCAAGGAGTCAAAGGGGGGATTCGAGGGAGCGGTGCGTATGAGTCAGTGTTGGGATAGGAGGAATCGAGTGGTGTGTTATCGGGAACTTCGTTTGAAATAATTAAACTTGAATTTGGCGGTATTATAACGTTTGCTTTGAATGCGTAATTTTCCTGGGAATTCATTTAAGCTTGTTAAAGCTACTGATTAGTAACTTTTGTGAATCACAGGGTGCTCGCGTGGGCAATTTGTACAGGCAACTTATTTTCAACAGTTGTGGTTAATTTTCGTAACTGACTATCGGTTAAATTATCTCTCGATTAAGAATTACACCTATAACGTTCTTATATACTCTTAATCAAATTATACGCGTTTCAAACAAACATAAATCCTCGCAACCCATCCGCACCATTTTTCAACGAGTATAAGCACCGTGCAGGCGACTTCGATCGCTTCAATCTTCGCATAAATAAGTCATTAATCGCAGTCAGTGCTCTTTTAATTTCTCACTGTCTCCTACTTCGTCCTCCCCCACCGTTCCTTTATTTTTCCTCCTTGTGTACGCGCGCGTTTCTCTTTTTGTCCTCGCGTGTTCTTAACTCGATAGGACCTCGCGAAGAGAGAGAGAGAGCGTGCGCTACTTCCTCTGTGGGAATCCGGGAATTACATTTTCCCGGTGAAAAGAAAGGCCAGAGGAGAGAGGAAAGCAATCGCGCGTCTTTGAGGTAAGGAAGGCGCCCGGAAGAAGAGAGAGGAAAAAGGAACGACGAGCGGAGGCTGAATCGAAACGAAGCGAAAGTGTCGTCGTCGTCGTCCGCGTGCGTTGTCGATGTGAGGGTGAGAGAGAGGAAGTGTATATATATGTTTTAGATTCCGGAGTTGGGAGGGCGGAGGGAAAGAGTTGGACGGCAGTCTGTGCGTGAAAAGGAAAGAATCACATAAATAGGTAATTTCGTTAATTGCGAGGAATAACAGTCTTTGGAAATGCTATAAGAGCGGGGTTTGAAAGAAATGCTACTGAATTATATAAGGGTTAACTCTCGGATGAATATGAATCCGCATGCGAATTTTAATGTCATTACTTCGAAGAAATTAACTTTGTGTAAATGATTCTTCCTCAAATAATTCAGTAAAAAAACATTACCAACGTGAGATCCAAAGTTGGTACCCAACAAACGCTATTTATTCAACGAGAAAACTATGCAACTACATCAAAGCAACCAGCCATCAGAGCTCGCCAGACTCTCTCCACGCCCGTAAAAAACTTTCGAATCACGAAAAAAGGAACGAGAGACAATCGCATCAAAGAGCGAGGAAAAAAAGACGTTCAGCGAAACGAGACGCGAACGAAATCGCGCGAATAACGAAAAGGCGAGCGAGCAAGCGACGAATTCATCGACCTTGGGTGGTGGCACGCGTGCACACACACACGCCGTATACGTAAAACAGGGGGTAGGTAGGAGCGGGCGAAATTGCGCGCCAACTCCCCACGGGGTGATTTGCACGAGCAAAGGAGTTGCGCGCGCCGTGTGACGAGAAGAGTGTGCGGGAGGTAGGGTAGAGGAATGGGAACCGATTGAAGAGTGCGCCGACGCTTGCGGATGCCCGTCACGTGGTGTGCGGAGAGAGGCGGCCGATTTTGGATTTCCAACGAGCGAATTATCCCCTGTCGCCGACGCGGTGTGCGAGTGTGAAGAGGTGGGATTTTTTGTACTTTTGTGCATAGGATGATAAGTAGCTTTTAATGAGTATGTATTATGAAAAATATACCTGGCTTTGTTTGACAAATTGTCAAGTTGTGTAACAAGTTTCTAAACTACCTATATCCTTTAATTAATTAGGATTTAATAAAATCAATATGAGTCATTTTTCAATGAATTTCAGACGTAACATATTGGATCTATTTTGTTTTAAATAAAAATTAAAAATTAAATTTTTGGTTTTTAAATTAACCATAAATTATAGCTAACGTGTTAGTTCAATGGAAGAATTTTAGCGAATATTTATCTCATTTGATAATGATTCTTGCACAACTTATCTATTTTTATAAAGACTACTGATATTAAATGACGCATGCGTATAATTTTACAAAATTGTTAGTCATGTAAAAATTATATCTTTTATTTATTAACAGTCTTCCATCTTCCCATAAGGGATTAGGTTCAACCTTTGGATATGGTTTACAAAAGTCAATTTATAAATGATAATTTTAAAAATAGCCTCTGCTTTAATAATTGTAGAAATATTTCAAGTAAAATTGAATATTATGGTAATGAAAAATTAGTTAGATTTAAGAAAAAGAAATAGTTTATTTTCATCAGATTTACAGTTTAGTAGAAGATATCTTAACCCGTGAAGACCGAGACCTCTTAAATGCTTAAAAAGTGACCATTTTTTTACATAAATAAGTCAATTAAATATATGTGCCTTTTGTTGTTTTTAGCAGGATGAAAAACTTTCAAGTTCACTTTCTGAAATATGACGAGTAAGTCACATACCGGTCTTAATAAAAAATTTTCATTGTTTTTTTTTCTTTTCTAATAAATTGAATTTATTTATTGTCTGTGATTTGAAGTACTGATGTAAAGTTTAGTAAAATCTATGAAACAACTACGATAGTTTCGAAGTCGCTAATTCACGCGTCATGGATATTATATGAGGCATGCATGTGTAAGTAAAATTATTATTTTGCAGATGTGAGTCATGAATATCATCATGTTTGTCACGAAGATTCCGCATTGAGCTTCAAAGTTGCGCAAGATCCGATATTATAAATTCTTTTGAATTAATAAAATTTTCCATATAATTTATTAATAATTAATTATATTAATTTACATGTGTTCACTAATGGCCCGATATTATAAATTCTTTTGAATTAATAAAATCCGATCCGATATTATAAATTCTTTTGAATTAATAAAATTTTCCATATAATTTATTAATAATTAATTATATTAATTTACATGTGTTAACTAATGGCCCAATCTTTGCTTCGGAAGGTGAAGGTGTAAGTAGAGGAAAAATCTTTATATATTTAAATAATAAATGCAATATTGAAAACTTATTTCATAGTAATTTTTATTCACATAATCACATTCATATTCTACAAATCTTGAAATATTTAAAGATATCCATCACCTAAACCTGTCCCATAACGTTGAACATCTCAATAATCAGGTCGGGACGAGACTTTTCGAACGTCTTGAATTTATCCGTATGAATGATTTCGGCGGCGTGCGCCGCAATGAACTTTACCGCCTTCGACTTGAGCTTCTCGGCCTCACAGCGCTCGCTGAGACTGAGAACTTCCACCGCGTTATCGACGCTGAGGCTCTCGCATAGGCTCTGCTCGCACAGTGCCTGTAGTCCGTTGATCTTGCAGACATGGGCCACTCTCAGTAGTTCGTTTGATATTGACTCGAGATTTCGCACCCTGCCTACTATAAATATAGTAATTTTATCTAGACTATTTCTCTTAGTTTGTAGCTTCCACTGTCGAGTAGAGGCTCGAGGTCGTCGAAAAACTGGTCTTCCTGGTGGCATTCGCCATATATGTTGCAATTGTCGGAAATGGTTTGTGTTGCCACGTAAAAGCTGAACTTGACGAATACGCGAAGTTTATCGTTCATTACAAAACCATTTTTCTCGTCCGAGACGTAAGCAGCGTTGATAAAGGAATCTGGGCCCACTCCTCCTCTCACTCCATTCCATTTATTGCATTGATCTTTTCCAGTGTACGTTTTGTGTTTGTCACGAGAGGTGTTCAAGATCGAAATGTTGTAGGATACTCCAATAAAAGGCGAAGGACCATGTGTGTACATCAGTAATATCACGATGTCGTCTTTGTAAATGCCGTATCTTCCATTAGGATACATTCTCAAATTCCATTTGAACGCGTTATTTTTTGGGGACGAGAATATTGGTGAATCAAAGTACTCTCCCATATTGTTTCTTAAACTAAAGTTGTCTATCGACCACAAATAATTTAACTTAATTGCTTCGATCTGTGTTACTCCCCAATTACCGGTGGTGAGCGAGTTTTCTTCTACTAATACAGAATCCAGTACCGATATTGTAAGAAACAAGAAAAATAGTTTGATACACCATCTTTGAAATATCCGTTTTCTTTCCATGTCGCTGATTTTAAGATTAGAGTATTCACGTATGTTTTATACGATTAATACAGCAAAATGTATATGTACTGTCTACTATGTATCGATGAATTTTGTTCTATGACTAACGCAGAATAGATAGTTTGGCTTATATATACATGGACTATTTATAATGAATAAGAAAAAATGTGTATATCTTTTAAACAACGTAATTTTCGATTTTTCCATTGGAAGCCTATATTTATCTCATTTGATAATGCTTCTTGCACAACTTATCTATTTTTATAGACTACTGATACAAAATTTTTAGTCATTGAACGATTATACTTATCTTTTATTTATTAGGAGAGGCTTAGACATTCGGAAAAGGGATAAGGTTCAATTTCTGGAACATTTTGTTGGATAAAAAAGAAGAGGGCCAGGTTTACACGGCAAGTGGTAATATTTTCTACAAATTCTCATTTTCTAAAAATAGCCTCTATTTTAATCTATAAAAATAGCCTAATATTTTAATTTAATAATTATTAAACACAAGCAATATTCGCTTTTAGCCATAAAGTTAACTAAAAAATTGCTAGCAATTCTGGTTAACATTTCTACCAGGGTACTCATTACTATTTTGAAAAAATTATTCAAATTCGAAAAAGTATTTATGTTAATACTTCTAGAAGTGAAATCCCAGCCTTCGAAGATAACGTCCTCTTTAAATCTTTTCAACCGGAGTTTGAGATTCGATATATCCTCGTCTATTATTTACAGCACTCACAACGCGTAAGCGGCTTACGGATTAATTTTTTCAAATGCCACTCGTGGAGCGTTGCACTTCTCGTGAAAAAAGTTTCAGAGAGGATTATATTGACTTTCTCTTCTTAAAATAAGGAAATGTGGATTTAAAAAAGATTAATGTCTGTATTCACCTAAAAAGTCTAGTAAAACAATAATATAGTGCAGCTTATTTGTACTAATCTTTATAAATTATTAATTATAAGTAAATAAATTTTCAGAGGGTTTGAAAAAATAGTGTCACTCTTATTAGGTTAAAAGAGTTAATATCATCATTATTAGTCAATTCCAGTTATTTAGAGTTACTGTATAGTACTAATTTGATCACTGCATAAGATAATCATATCGCTCCCCTCGTTTAGGTTGACAGTATAATAACACTGTATTACGATGATCTATTTATAAATGCAAATCATTCTTTTCCTGCATTTTATTTCTACATAATATTATGTAACACCTATCACAATATCTATTCGGTTATAATAATCCTACTTTAAATACAATAATTCTTCCTACATCTAAATACAAGAAAAAATTACCGTGTATATAATTTAAAATGATATAATCACCAACCCTACTAATCAGAACAACAAACCAATGAATCAACCACTTAATGCTCCAGCGCCAACCCATAATCCACATTAATACAATTACCCGCACTTAAACAAACAATTTCGCACCGCCGCGCGGACATATCGCAGGAGCCAACCACCCGGGCGACCGCACACAAGCCGCGCGCTGCACCGCATTCAATCTCCGTGTGCACATGCGGCGATCGCCATTATAGGGAAGGATATACATCTTGCCGCGCTAATTCGATACGTCGCGGATAATCTCGCGTCCGCGCCTCTCGCTAGTCGAGAGAAATTAGCTGCCGTTGAGACCGGTTATATAGGTAGCACAGGCTGCGCTCTTTAAGGCTGCGGGGGGATTATCCTTGGGAGCGTGGGATGGGCGAGTCGTTCGATTTTCATGTGGGCGGAGGTGATGGGTAATAGGCGCTGGCGTGTGCTGAAATGTTGTTTGAAAGAAGCTGAGGGCCGGTGGGATTGGGTTGGGAAAGTATATGTACACGTTGGGAAAGTTTTTATATATGTAGGCGAGCATTAATTGAAGTGATATGGCGAAAATGTATAGAGTAATTCGCGTCTACGCGATGTATTAGTATATGCTTGTGGTAAATTTGATAATTATATAAACATTAACTAATTTCAGTGTGAAGAATAAACTTTTAAGAATTGTTTATTAAACAAATAATGTAAAAAATAAAAAATATTTCAAAGCATTACCTCGAAAGTATCTTACAAGTTTCAAAACTATATGCTTTAGAAATGCGATATCTAAAACATTTTTTAAATATATATTATCCAAAGTTTTCGCGCAGAAAGCATTCTCATGAACTTTGAACGAGTTATCTCTCTTATAAATCATAACAATTTCACGCAAATTCCCGAGCGTCAGCATAAAATGGAACTTTTTCACTCTTGCGCACAACAAATCCGCATTCTTGCTTTTTTTCCCTCCGACTTCGCATATCTCTTTACGCGCGTGCATCGTTCGCTTGTGGCGGGAGGCAAACTAGTACAGCCGCGGCCTGCGACTTACAAGGAGAAACAAGTGTAAATCAGGATTACCGCGTCGATGTAAATATATTTAATCCGGTCGGCTTCGGAGGGCAGTTCCTATATTCGGATTTCCTGCTCTGGCGCGCAAAGAACGCGTCGCGTCGTCTCGTTGTCATTAAGCAGTCGCCAGCGCGACCGACGAGTTTTGCTGCGGTTTATCGACAGCGAATTAAATGGTTAACGAAGAGCTTTCGTCTTTTAGAGCAACGTTAATCCGATTATTTATTGTTCGATGTTTGGGTTGGTAAATCAATATTTCGATTAAGAGTTTCTACAATATACCGTGTTTAAGATAATACTGTGCGTAGTGTCATAAATAACATTTTCTATTGATGTGTGATATCAGATCGTTGTTCAATTACACAATAAAATTAAATCGAAAATTTCGTTTACCTATATACTATATACACTATCGAATGTAAAACTCAGTTTACTTTTTCAAAGATCCGCGCTACGCTGTGATATTGTTCTCACCTTCGCCTTTATTTTTCTCTACATGCCAGTCGATCCCTCTTTCCGCCGCGTCTCATCGACACTTCGGCGATTTCAAAGGAATCGGCACAATTCTTCTCGCGTAATTTATGAAGCGCCCGGTTAATCAGCATTGACGCCATAAATCATCGCCGCGCGCGAGCCGCAAAAAGGGTTTATATACGCGAGCAGCGCAAGCGTAGATAGATCGTAAAGAATGTTTCGGGAGTATATTTATGGGCTTCGTGCGATAACCGCGAGGCGCAAGAGAAAGAAAAAGCAAGGGACTCCACGTCCTTTAATGACAACGCGGTTTCACAATGCCTTTCGCAAGAATCACTTAGACTGCCGTATATTTCGTTGAAACGTCGCTTTTAATGTTTCTGCTAACTCGTTAAGCGTTGAAGAAATTATTTTTTTCGAAGGGTTACTTTTGTTAGAGATAAAAGTTCTATTGGATTTAAGCCAGAAAGTAAAAGAATCAACAAACGTAGTGCTATAGACTTTTATTTATTTATTATACTTCTATAATTTTGTTACTCCTCTTCAATTTCTATTATTGAATTACTGTCAAATAAAGTATAATTTCTCTGCTTTTATATCAACAATTACCTACTTTTGTCTCTAATAAAATGAAATTAATGCTTTGGAAACACTTCCCATTGTCGAATGAAAGCACTCCAATTCACGAAGATCTATTACGGCGCGTTTCTCATTCAAAGAAAAACCCTACATCGTACACTCGCCCCGGTCATTAATTAAACGCATCCTTCGCCGCCGCGCTTCAACCCTTTTCACACGCGCGCGTCCTCGGGATCGGACGTTCAAGCCGTTGACAGTAGACTCGATCCTCTTTTATATATACGTGACCGCGGGCCAGCTGCCCACTGATAACAATTGCAGAAGAACGCGAGAGCGAACCATAATTAGTTCTCCCACACTCTCTCTCTCACTGTGTTTTTTCAATCGCCACCCCAGAGGGTGAGAAAGAGAGAATACGAAGACGCACGAAAATTGGAAATGAGCTTGGGTGATATAAAAAGGCTAGAGAGAAAGAAAGGGGGGAAAAGAGTTCGTTTGCCTTGGGTTAATTAGCCGGAGGTTCCTGAAAAGCGGGCGGTGGAAAAGAAAATTTTTATTCGGAAAACCGGTTGAAAATAGAGTAATTTAAAAAGTGGTATTTTACATAGTAGGCGGACTTTGGTTATATTTAATGAATTAGCGATGAATAAGCGTATAAATCTAGTAAAGTTTCTGAATGATCTCTTAATTATATAGCAAATGTATATATTCATTCGCGTGAAAATCGAAAAATTCATCAGACCGCAATACTTGAAAATATCATTTCTTTGACGCTACAG
>JAPYZO010007456.1:0-13828 GCA_030522905.1 Torymus flavipes | reverse complement strand
GCTGGAGCACCTGGGTACATTGTTGCTGGTGCTTCTGAATGAGTTGGTGATGGGTAACCTTTAGCAGCAGGGTATGATGGTGCTGGGTAAGATGTGGCTCCAGAGTGCGCCGGTTCGCTTGGGTATGCTGGTGCTGGAGCACCTGGGTACATTGTTGCCGGTGCTTCTGAATGAGTTGGTGATGAGTAACCTTTAGCAGCAGGGTATGATGGTGCTGGGTAAGATGTGGCTACAGAGTGCGCCGGTTCGCTTGGGTGTGCTGGTGCTGCAGCACCTGGGTAGGCTGGTATCGGTGCAGAAGCTGACGCTGATCCATGGTAGGGAGCTGGGGCTGGTCCATAGGAAGCTGGTGCATAGGGGGCGGGTGCGGGTCCGTAAGGGGTTGGAGTTTTAGTTGGTGCGTAAGGTGCAGGTTCGTAAGGAGCTGGAGCTGAAGCGGTATAGCCTGGAGAATATGAGGCTGGAGTAGCTGGGTATGGTGATGGAGCGGATGAATAGGTGGTAGGTGCTGGGTAGGCATGAGCTGCCGGAGCTGATGCTGGTCCGTGATGATCTGATGCATAGGGAGCGGATGCGGGTCCGTAAGGTGTTGGAGCTCTAGCTGGTGCGTAAGGTGCTGGTTCGTAAGGAGCTGGAGCTGCATCGGGATAGGCTGAAGAATATGAGGCCGGAGTAGCTGGGTAGTCATGAGGCGCCGAAGCTCGTTCATAGTTGGCTGGCTCGTTGATACCGTTCTTCTGTTTGCCGTAAGAGTTATCGATTGGTTGGAATCTGAAATAAAAAGACTTGTTTAGTTTTCGGCACGCATTTTATGAATTTGATATATTACGAAAGTTCAATACTCTCATATTTAGTAGTATCTATATGCAAAGGGAGAAACTTTAAAATAGATCTTAAATTATTTGACATCATTAGTGTCTAAGATTATCAGTGATGATATTTTTAAGAAAGTTTTTTTTAATTCAAATTTATATTGCAGTAATAAACGTGAAGCATAAAGATAACATTTAGTCCTTCACCATAAAGTATACCCATAGGTATACCGAAAATTATTAAAATTTCAAGCTTGCTTTTTATTCATTGCATTACTATTTTCAATAAGGAAATATGAATAAATCTTTTTAAATGGAAGAATCACGCAAATTCTATTAAATTATAGTATCAGAGTAAAAGTTAAGAAAGCAGTCAGTATTCTTTCAGAAGTAAGAACTTATAGCAGAACAAGTATGTAAGTCATTTACGACTATAAAGCAGCTATGATAAAACATATGTGTAAGAGACTTACTTCGGTGTTGATCCGTATGGATCTGGTCCATAAGACGGCGATCCGTGAGAAGCAGGTTGATAAGACGGTGAGCTGTAAGGAGCTGGTTCGTAAGAAGGTGATTCGTAGCTAGCGGGGGCAGAGTAGGCAGCCGGGGCACGTTGCGCCTGCTTGTACTTCAGGGCTTGGATGATGGCGTCGGGGGAGGCGAAGTACGCGGGCTTCTCGACTTTCGAGGCCTTGGTGACAAGGTGGCTGCAAGGGTCGTATCCTTCGCCGAGGCCGTAGTTCGTAGTCTTCTCGTAGGACGCGGCCACGCTGACGGCGAGCGCCAGAAGGACCAGGCTCGCTATCGTCCACGTCATTCTCATTGGAGCTGTTATATTTTCTCGGACTTGGTTACTTCGTTTATTTGCTTAACGTGAAAAGGGTCCCTACGTTCTTGCCTCCGGCTAGCCGATCGAGTGCTGCTGTCGTTGTGTACCGACGAACGGTTGTCAATGTCCTGACGTGCGGTCCCATTTATGTCTACCGGTAGTTTGGGGAGTACGAGGAGAGACGCGAAAGAGAGAGAAACATCCACCCGTTGTTTGAGGAAAGATCGCAAGAAGGTGACACGACGAGGCGGAAGCTGAGCGAAGTGAAGCACACCAAGTGTATACGTGAGGCGGAAGAACCGTTGCGCGACGACAAGATTGTCGTGAGACTGATGAACAATACGGATGGGTGAAGGGTTCTGTAATCAAAGGGTTATTGGCTAAAGTTCTGATAAGGTTTGCTTAGCTGGCAGCATTTTTCGTCAACTGAAAAATTGGTAAACGGCGTTGCGGTAATTATAATTGTACTTTTTCAAAACAATATAATAATAATAATAATAAGATGTAGCATTCGTATGATGCAACAAGATTTATTTAAAGTTTTCAGAAGAATCATTACGTACAATAAAGTTGCATAAGGTAGTTCTTACCCAAGAAAACGATCGATAAAAAAGTATTCTATATAATCTATTGCTCAAATATTATAGTACAAGTGATAGTAAAATCCAAAAGTAAATTGCTTTAAGTAACAGAAAAAACTTGTCAAATATAAATTACATACGTTAAAGCCTAAAAGTTGCTAAATAAGGAAAAATATCACATAAAGTCATGAATTATTTTTGGTTTTATTCGATTTTTTTATTCAAAACGCCATTTTGTTTCTCAAACGTTCCTCGATAAATTTACCGCATAAAATTGTCAACAAATCATTTTACACAAAGTTAGATAAATTTGGTTGAAAAAAAAATGACAAAATCTTAGCTTCTAATAATAGCTCTAACTTTGTGTAAAATGATTTGTTCAAAATTTTGTGCGGTGAATTTATCGAGAAAAATTTGAGATTCAAAATGGTGCTTTAAACGACAAACTTGAATAAAAAATAAAAATAATTCATGACTTTTGTGATATTTTTCCTTATTTAGCAACTTTTAGTCTTTCATATACATAATTTATATTATGAACATAAAAATAATAATTTCTTATGATAAAATGCCAAAAGTATTTAATTATAAACGAAATAATAAAATGATAGTTGAATATATGACACTGATTTGAAGTTATTGTCAGTAAATAATTTTGAAATTTTAGGATAAACATTGCGTACGCACTTTAAATGATAAATATTATGTTTGAATGTCAGTGACTTCATACCTCACACATATAATTGCACGTGTCATTTCGTAAAACAAAGGACTCAAAATTTGTATTACTGTTAAATGGAACAGTCAGTCAGAAGAGAGACAACTAAAAATTTTCATATATTTTTCATATGTAGTAAATTCAAGAAATACTTTAAACATCTAATTATCGCATGTCTTTATGTGCATATTCAGCATAACCAATCATACTGAGGATACTTTGCATATATTTTTGAGCTTTTTCATACGAATGACAACTAAACAAGGTCGTGTTATGACGCTTAACAAAAGAAGAAAAGTCGATAACATAATGAAAGTAATTTTCGAAAAAAACTGGAGATACGGACTATTTTACTATTATTTGAATAAAAAAGAATATCTTTTTCAAACAATAATCACTTCGAAAAATTCCGCATACAATCTGGAAGTCATAGAAAAAATGTAGGGAAAACGAACTCTTTCATTTGCTTTTTTCAAAATTGAAAAACGTTAACTTTGAACAAAGTTGTTACGATTTGAGTTGAGAGTCAAAAATGCGCTGACACATCCAGAAAATCCATAGCTCGATTTTCAAGGAGCGTACCACAGTTGGTAACATGGATTGCGCTAAAACTTCATAATGTAATTCCTTGGGCAAACAAAATAAACATGTATGTGTTTATTGTTATAACGTGGATTTAAGAAACCATAGAAATTTCCAATAAAAGATTCTGATCGATATATTGACCATATTTTGATCGCATTATACAGTGCAGAAGATAATTATCTAACATATTTTTTGACTAATGGAGAGCGTGCGGAATGTTTGAGAACAACAGATTTAACGGGACTTTGAAAATAAATTTTTAGAGCTCAGTTACCGACATTTAGTTCACATAGACTTTATGCACAACATATGGATTACCTAATTTTAACCATGCGTTATTTTGTTAAAAATGATGTCTCCTTTATTGACTGTAACTCTGTAGGCATTTATGTTACGAATACGAGGAAAAATGATGATAAAGGTGCGAAGAAAAAGCCTTAATTTAAGTTAAGAATTCAAGAAAATGATTAAAAATATCTCTCTTAAATCTTTCGAAGAAAAGGGAATTTTTTAACAGTTTTATTGACTCTACCTTTGGTTACTTATATAGTTTTCTGATCAATTAATATTTGTTAACGTAACAAAGCATAGATTAAAGCTTTTTTGCCTTCACTTATAATCTTTTTCATGCGCATTGGTAACATAAATACTTGCAGAATTACAGTCAATAAAAAAAGATACCAATTTTCAACGAAATAATGCATATTTAAGACCATAGGTAGCCCATATCTCCAGAAAAAGGGCCTATGAGAACTGATTACCGGCACTGAGCTTCATTTTTATAGTTACCAAAAATTCCTACATCGAATTGCACGCCATTTAAGTTTGTTTTGAAGTTTATCCAAATTATCATAGGCATCCGATATTCATAACAAGTTAAATAACCGTGGCCGGCAAAAAATTAGTAAAAAACAAAAATTGAAAAGTATTGACGAAGAATGTCGGTCAGTACACAATCCTGTATATATATATAGGTTCCGACATCTCCGATGTGATTCCTAAAGGTTGTGCACTCTCTTTATAATCAAACTTTTTTAACAACTCTCAAGGATTTTTTTACGCAATTAATCATAGGTTTTTCTTTCAACTTTTATTTGAGTTTCCGTAGACATCCATTTCCCCTTGGTATTTCGATAGACTTATCTATCTTTATTAATTCACTCTAAAGCCCAATGGACAAAAGCCGGTTCGTTTTTCTGGCCCAAATAATGACGTCCTAATAAAGTTTTAATCAAATCACATCTGTGATCCGGAGATGTGATACTTTCTTTTTTAGTGCACTTTTTGCATTTTTTTTCCAAACTTTGATAGTTTTGTCAGAAATTGACATTTTTTGATTTTGAGAACAACAAATATAAGCTCATTTTTTCTACTTTTATTTTATTTTATGTTTTTAAAATTATAATTGAATTCTTGTTGGATTCAGTGATTACCTTTTGGTAAAGAGGCCCTTTTTCAATATTGTCTTTAAATAAAAGTAAAATAGTCCATAGTTTATTCGAGTTTTTCGGTGCATATTCTACTATAACGTACCTGTTTTCCTTTATATTTTGTCATCTTAAAATCTATTCCAGAATTTGAACGATATCTATGATTAGTTTTTAAACTTCTTTGGAAAACTCATAATTTCCACTTTTAAAATATCGGTTTGTGTTAAGTAACCATGTAGTTTTCGAATAGAGTATATATGATTTTTAACTTATATTTATTTTCATCCGATACACGATTAATATAAAATATGCAACCATCTAAATATCAAAATCGTATATATATTGCATGTCAATGTATGAATATATTCCTTAAATATATATTTTATCCTGAGAATAACTATCAGTCTTATTTTATTGTAGAGAAAATAACTATTAGAGATAATAAAAATATTATAAATAAATCTCTAAAGTGACAAACAAATAAGTAATAGGTCACGATTTCTCAAAATTCGCTGATCCGATTCATGCACTTTAATGTGTTACTTCAGCATCATTAGCTAATCATTTTATAAAATCAGCATGTGCAATTAGATATGATGATTCGTAAATAATGCTGCATTGCACGTGACTTGAAATAGCTTAGGTCTATAACATGTGTACGTATGAATGTAACTTCTTCATCCATTCAAATAGATTTTTCATAATAAAAATATTATTTAAAAAAAATTAATTTAAAAAAATTTAAATTTTGTAAAATGTTCTTTATTTATGTTAACAAAAGTTATTAGAGAAAGTTGCGTTTGTGTTAGATATACGATTAATGCAACTCCTTTGTACTTCATCGTACTCTGATTCTACTTGGAAGTGTCGATCATATAATTCATGGGGTCGATACCCACTGCAAAGTTGCAATACGTCATGTATTCGGATAAAATTGAGACATAATTATGTGATATTGAAATCGCGTAAATATTTATTAGTATTTACGTGACCTAGAAAAATGGTTTGAATGCCTTACATTTGGTTTTAATTGAAAGTGTACTACTTTTTAAATAATTATGTTACCTATTTATAAATCACAGAATCATGAGTTAATAAATCATACAATTTTCGTATAGTAGCAATATAGTTAATACACAGAAAATATAAAAATTTTATTTTCTAGGTCAAATGCGATTGAAGTAGTAAATAATGTAAGTGACAAGTATAATAAAAATAATCTTTTATTAAGATTATAAAACGCATACGTCATTTTAGAACATAATTTCTTACTCGGACGCAAGCCTTTGAAAATTTCTGTTTTAGCAGTCTTCGGTTGTAACTTTATGTCCGATCAGCTTATTTTCTGCACATCATACATACACACATTGAGACAATTTTATATACATTTCTTATACTTATATTCGTTCACGACCTAAATTCAAATGTAATACAACTGAACTATTTATGCCAAATCATAGTAAATTTAAAAGGTAAATTTAAAAAAACTTCAAAGTAGTATTTTACTTAATGGTTTATGAGGACAAAATTACGTAAAAGAGTAAATTAAAATACAATTAATATAAAACAAAGTATATTTATATTACAAATATAACTTATTTTTACTACGAAATCCCAAGTCTCTAAACCCACTTTATACAGATCGAATTATGTTATTTAAAAAAAAAACCTGCCAATTCATTATGCCTATTCATTGGCTTCCACAAACTTAATTTACTGATTCCTTTAATTAATTTTTAATGCCAAAATTTGAAATCATTGAACCAAATTATGACATAAATCTATATATAGATTAAAATAATATTAATTTTTAAATTATATGTATAAAATAGAACACACATTCGTGGGTTTAGAGGCCTATCTCCTGGGATTTTGTATTAGAAATAAGTTATATTTAGTAATACGTATACTTTGTTTTATAGTAATGGAAGACCACCTTAATCATCAAATATTTTTTTTATTACAATACACATTCTTCCAAAAAATAGCTATTCTTTAAAAAATATATTACTTTTAATAAGCTTCTAGTGCGATATGATAATGCCACTCTAAATGAAGCAACGAAAACAATCAGAAGCAAGTCTGCACTGTTACAGCCGCTAAAGAAAGCATACGTGCAGGCGCGCGAAAGAAGAGGCGACCTCATTGACGGATTTTAAGTATGATTACGACACGTCCAATAATCCACAAGTAATTGTAGGAAACGAAAAGAGCCGCATACGAGTGCACGCATTGTTTGCATAATTCGCGCAGTTTTCATGACGGAAGACGTTCGAAAATATTTGTCCTTTCTGGCCCCGTTGTTCGAAACGCGGGTGCATCGCAAGCGATCTTTACATAATATGCTCATATTATATATAAAAAAATATACAGCGTAAAGCTATAAAATCAGAAAAAAGTTAATTCAGATGATTTTGTTCTTTGTGTAGATTTTGCTTGATGCGGGGCTATATGATTCACAAAACAGTTGTTCAAAGAAATTATCGAATAAAGCGCCAAATTTCTATTTTCACACAATAGTTTATGTTATCAAGGAGATTCAATACGAAATTATGCAGCATAATTTTTACAATACCGTCTGATATCATTTTAATTTTTAGGCGCGACCACGTCACGGGAGAGCCTTATATTTTCGCGAAAGCAAAAATTTGAATACTTAAAATTCTGAAAAAATTTACTACACTAAAAAATCCAACATAAACTGTTGTGAAAATAAAAATTTGGTGCTTTATTTAATAATTTCCTTAAACATCTGTTTTGTAAACCATATATCCTGGTTTCCAGAAAAATCTATATGAAGAACTAAATGATCTGAATATTGAAATTGTTGAATAGCTTACAGCTTCAAGGAATCGTGGAATTTATAAAATTCATTTATTTAAATTATTAAACAATATTAAAAAACAAAAACATCAAAATCTGCTCACCATCAATTTATTGAAGTAAAAACAAAGAAAAAAATACAACGAATGTGCTTATAAAATTAAAAAATATAAAATGGCAAAGATCATTTTTATGTGCGTGCATGTGCGCACCCACGTATATACTTCTATATTATTTACATATATATTATAAACAAAGCAATTTTATATTGATTATCATAAACCACCTCATAAGTAAGGCAAACAAATTTGTACTTAATATTTTCTTCTCTTTCTATGGGATAAAATGGATGATCTGGCGTACATGTTTTAATAGGTATATATACTCATTACACAAAAAAAATTTGAAGTGGAAAAATGAGGATTCGTTTTTTTTATGTAACTTCAGTAATAGAAGAGTAATTATCGAGTTTACATTGAGTTTTTACTAAAACTAATGAGATTGTTCTGTTTCAGGAAATCATTTATAAGAATTATGTAGGTATAATTGAATAAGCGATATGCTAAGCGTTTACGTAAATAAATAAAAAATTTATTGATTGATGTGAATAATTCTACACACCATTCAAAATCTTTCCTTAAATCACTTGGTTTCCTATTTATGTTTCTGTATCCGTTTTTTGAATGTTTTTAGCATGAAACATTTCGAAAACGATTGTAGTATTTATAAAATTGGGTAAAATATTTATTGTTTACAAGCCAAGAAAATATTTTACTAAAATACAAATAAATAAATAAATAAATTACAGATCTATTTTCAAACTATTCATATTATTACTTTATGTATAAACGAGTAATTATGGAAAACTTGAGTATAAACGTACCACAAAAACAATCAGAGCAGCATATTTCACGTGTCAGCCATCTTATAATCAACTCAACATTGAAAGTAACATCGTCTTGTAGTTTTGTAATGTCAATAACGTACTTCTGATGGATATTACTTTTCAATTGTAATAACAAGTTCATAATATGTATTGAAAATTAACAGTTATACTTTTCAAAATCTATAATAACACCTAATTATTACTATTACTAGTCTTGACAGCTTTAAGAATTATCTTTTACAATAAAAATAATAATTTATATATACATTGTATAATATTTATCTAAATATTAAGTTTTAGAGTTGAGAGTGTTGAGCTTATAATTTCAGTACTGAATATATAACTCATCATATTTACAAGATTTTAAAAAAAATATTTTTTGTATTTTTGCGTTAGTGCACAATTTTTATATGTACAATGACTTTTGCAAAAACTCGTAGAAAGTTTTATTATTTAACTTTCAATATTGAAAAAGTCAGCTGCCCTTTGTCTTTGAGGTAGATTCAATAAATTATCTGTCAAAATAGGCATTTGTATCTTTGTAGAAGTGTCTGTTCTATTGGTTTTGTTTAGAGATGTAGTAGCCCCTGGTGTAGAAGGTGTTCTGACTCCATATAAAGGTGTTCTTGAATAAGATCTACGTGGAGACGGTGAAACAGAAATGCGTAGTTTTTGTGTAGCTAATCTTCTGGCAGCTGGTGACATTGTACTTAATCGGTCTATTGTTGATCTTGGTGAAGGTCTGAAATATTAATAAATAGTATAAATATTTTATAAATAAAATTATTTTATGAAATATCATATATTATATTTTTTTGCTGATTTCATGTAGCACAACTGCTTAATTAGAAAAAAGTTTGTTTATGTTCAATTGGCCTTTGTCTTGCTAAAGGTAAAATTCCATAATCATGGTTATAAATTTAAGCCAAAAGTTTATAGTATGATAGTAATTGCTATAAAGATAAACTCTATATGATTACGAAATAGTATGCTTTGTATCAGATTACTGAATTCTCATTTATTCAAGTAAGTGATTAATAGAAAATATATATTACTCACGTTGCTAATGATAGTCGAGCAGCATTGAGTGCTTTAATTTTTTTATCTCGGTTTCTCTCACCAGCTTTTTCAACTAATTTCAGAGCAAGTTTTTCTCTTTTTGGTGGTTCTGCCATTCGGAATGATGGTCCTTGGCTTCGGTGCAACAAAGGTGTATCACCACCATCTAACCTAAATGGTGTCCCTTCAATTTGACCCCAAGTCATAAGAGGACTATCCATTATTTCACTTGGTACAGGACTGGGTATGGGAGTTGCTATTATTGTGTACCCATTTACCCTTGGTGTATTGGATCTTACAATTTCTTTGCCATCCACTCCTATTTTTCCATCATTTGCTTTAGATTGATTTTTTGCTAGTTCATGTATAGTTTCCTTATTTTGTTGATCATTAAATGGATTCACTTTTAATCTTGTACTTGAATGAATAACTTCTTGCTTTTTCTTAGCCATTTCTATTTTCTCTTCCGAAGTTAATTCTACTCCATCTGGTATGTACATTATGTAATTTTTATTTTTGTAACTCCAAGTATCAACTACGAATGGCCTTCTTCTTGTTTTACTACCATTTTCTATTGCCAAAGGTTGACTTTTTCCATTCTCTATAGCAGGAATTTTGGGTTCTGTTTCTGTTTTATATAGCCAGGCATTTCTGAGTCTATGTTTTTTTTCATTATCTTCTATAATTTCTTCGAAACTAGCATTATCTTCGCTTGTATGGGTGCTTAAAAATTCATCTAAACTAAGTTTTCGTTCTTCAGTCTTTGATTTAGTGGATTGGGTATCTGAGTTTACCGATGTTGTAGATGCAGGTGTATCTTCTGCTATGCTTTCTCCTCTAACTGGAGTTTCAAACGTTGCTGGACTTGCCATTCTTTCTGTTCTTGGTCGTTCAAAACTGTATTTTTCATAGAGCTCCCTCATTTTCTTTGTATCGTTTTGTTCCAAAGCATCCATGTATTCATTTTGAGCTTTTAACTTTTCTAAGTCAGGAAAGAAATCTCTCTGAATGATTGCACCCATTTTTTCTATGTAAGTTTCCTCATTTAAAACTTTGGCTTTCTTTCGTTTTGCTGGACCAACAGGTGTTTTAAAAATAGCTAAATCCTTAATACTTTTTGCCGTTTCAAGGGCCACAGAGCCTGGAGAGTGTATTGTCGAGCTTGTTGTTGTACTTAATGGTGAAAGCATATTAGTAGTGGATGAAATCTTCTATGTGACTATAAAAATTTCAAGTTATGATGGTTTCGCCTATAAGTAATAATGTTATATCTTTAAATCTTTTTCAATTAGATTATTATTATTAGGGGTAAATATTTACAATTTCACATATTTCTCTCGTTAGACAATGAACACTTGAAAACTAGTTGACTCAATAACGTAAACTTAACCTTCTTCCTCACAATCGCAAATGACAACACCAACAGAGAATCAGAGATGAGTAATGTACTACGCCATTTTGTTCTACGTCGATTTAAAATCGATACCATGAACTCGAACATTTAAATCGAAGTAGAGTCTTTTATTAGAGTTGGTTTTAATGGCGCGTAAAATTTAAATAAATTTTTAAAACATGAAGAATAATTGGTATTTATAAAACGGAATAATGTATTTACGTTAATTATTATATGTTTTTTTATTCCTTGATTAAATATTTCAAAAAGTATTTAAAATTATATTTAATTTTATATATTTTTTTGATAAAATAATCATTCATAAAATAATAATCAATATATTTGGCATAATATGTAAATGCTTACTCTGAATATATAGGAAGATAAATTTTATGTTAGTACCAAAATATAGTGATTATTGAAAAATTGAAAATTGATAACCTCGGTTAATTTATTTTACGGGAATAATGGCCATTATTTCTCTGTAAATTTTTTTATTTTTTTTTTACACAATAACATTTTTTGTATTTAAAAACGTTGTCACATGTAGCCCCACTTTGCCAAGTCAACAAAGTGGTCACAGTTGAGTCGTGAATATGCTACACGGGACCAATTTGCGACTTGAGTCCCTTATTGCATAATGTACTATTATTTGCATGCTTTTTAAAAAACTTTTCTAAAAAAAAAGAATTTTTATGGTTTACTGTCGTATTACTTAAAATCTTGGGAAATAGAAGTAACATTCAAAACTTCATTTTTTATCCGCAAATATTAATTTTTTTGAAATATTATAAACACTGTTTTATGCATTAGCCGCTCTAAAAGTGTTAATAATTACTGGAATGTGTTATATATACCTGTTATGCATATAAATGTAAAAGTGTAAAAAGAAAATTATGTTAACATTAATTTATTGATTTATAGTTCTTTGCAATGAATCAATTTCTGCATTCTTCAGTGTTATTATTCTTTTTTAGACGATCCTTCTATTGTATATTCTATTTATCTTCAAAATGTTAATAAATTTTTTGACCACTATTTCAAAAGTAACGACGAAAAATTGCATATTAAAAAATTTTAATGAACTAAGAAAAAAAAACAATAAACTTATTTCAATAGCACATTTTTTAGTTCAGCGAACAGGAATAAACTTTTTCTGAAGTTTTATTATCAGTTGAAAACTTTGCACAAGATCTTTTGGAACCCAAGATTGAAGTTCGAAATATAAACACTTCTCTTTCGACATTGTTTAAAATTATCACAAACGTAAAAAAAACTGTGTCACAAACGTTTTCTATAACCACTCAAGATCATATTCGTATAATATACGTTATGTCGTTCAACAACTTCGAAGAACGTAAGCAGATAAAAAGTTTATGGATTTCCCGAGATATACTGAAATAAAAAGCTTTCAAACACAATACCATTCAAAAATCTTCTCCACACCTTCTCCTTCTGAACAACAAACAAACAAAGGCAACAACACTTTAGCCATAACAAATCATTACCGTCCTCTTCCTCACCCTTCCCTCAAAATAACCCTACCCCATTGCGAAATTCATAAAACCCCTCGTGGACCAAAAAGAAAGCGTCGCCTCGCGCGTAAAAAAGCCCCACACGAGTGTCTAGAAAATAGAAGAAAAAAGGGGAAGAGCATGCAAGAGAGATCACAAACGAGCACGAAAAGCACACGTGGGGAGGAAAAACGAGCGAGAGGTGAAGCGTATATACTTATATATACGTCTGGGGCCTCGGGAGGTGCGTCGGGAGGCCGCGGGCGCACGCTGACAGACATAATGAGGATTCCAGCGGCGAGATAGGATGTGCGCGCCGAGTAGTCGCTGTTATATACTCACGCTCGACTGCCTCTATCTGGATCTGTCTCTGTGTCTGCGTGTAAGTGTGAATTTCGCGGCGGAAAAGCAGCAGTAGTAAGAGAAAATAATTTATCGCGCGGTCGCGGATCGGCCTCTGATCGCTTTGAATCGTGCGCGCGTGCGTGCGGTTTGTCGTGGATTATTTGGACGTTGGAAAGGAGGTGGGCACTGTCTTGCGAGAGGTCTTTTCTTGTTTGATTAGCTGGATAATCGGAGAATATTTTTAGGGGGTTTATAAGTTAAATTTGTTAATATTTGATTGAATTTTCAACGGGCTTGTATTATTATTATTTTAGAAAGAAAACGTCTGAAATGTTCCTTTTCGATTTCCCATTAGGTTTCTTCACTTTATTAACTTGGAAATGATAAATTAATTCCACTCACAACAATATCGATAGAAATAACATTAAAAAAACGTAGAATTTTACGTTTCTTTCAATGTAATCGGTATTCTAATTTTTTAAATGTAAAGTTGTTCTTACTTTAAAGTTAATTTTATTTTATTTTTTTATAATAATTTTACTTTTTCCTAATCCAGTTGATTTCACTGGTGATGCAAACAAGTTAGATTTGCTTTATTCTGCCGTCATATTTTTAGAAAATGGAGTTTTATAAAAGAAAATGTTCTGATTTCTGGTAATCACAACCAGAAATTATTATTATTATTATTTTTAGTTCTGATTATAATATGATTGATTTTGATTTTCATTGTTAGTCATCACTCATTTCAAAAAGAGGGAAAATTTATTCAATTCGATAAAGCTTTTACTTACAAGGAGAGTGCATAACCTTTGGGTCACGGATTTGTTCCAAATTGAAATATCGTGTTTTAGAG
>JAPYZO010007450.1:8168-27063 GCA_030522905.1 Torymus flavipes | reverse complement strand
ATAGGAAATTAGCTGCCAATCAATTCGAAATAACAGTGGCGCGGCGGCTCTGTTTTTCCTCCCTCGAAAATGTATGATAAGGAAAACAGCACTTGTGAGTATATCGGCGAGCGGCACCACGCGATCCCTCGCTTTTTGCCGATTAGCCAATCGTCCAATATTGGTACAAGCATTGTACCCAAGGGAGTATATATATACGCTCGATATATATAAGGACTCGAATCAGTCCTCTCGTCCCGTCCTCTCGTCAGCGCGGGGAGATAATATTTGTACTTGATTGGCTCTCGCACTACTCGCACTCTTACTCTCTCTCTCGCGATATTTTCTTTACGGCAAACTCGTTTCGATGCCCCCACGTTCTCCTCCTCCTCCTCTTTTTTGTTCGTTACACTGCCGGCTGTTTTCTTTTTCCTCCGGCGTGTTTTCTTCGCGCGCGTACGCTGCACGAGCGGCGAGAAAATATTTGAAGGAAAATATTTGGAAGTTGGACGACCCGCGCGTGCGAGGGCCTCGAGTTGCCGCGGACTGAGCAGCGCTTTTAGCTCTTCCTTTTTTTTCCAACTTGTTCGCGGAAGGTGTATATTCGGTGTATATGTATGTGTGTACGCGCACGCGAAGATTTTCGTTTGCTTTTGCAAGCCGTGGAGGGAACATTTTTAAAAGATCAGTTACGTTATGTTAGCAATTTAAACCCAAGGCATTTAATTTACGGATATTTAATATAAATTTAATTGGTAACACGATACTTTTGATAGCAATCTCAGAAAGATGTAAACTTTTCAAATACACGTGTATGTATATATTCGATCGAATAAAATGTCTATTTTGAGAGAGCCACCTCTACGCAAACAACCGAGTCTTCCCGAAAAATTGAAGGCTCTCATGTGGACTTCTCCTCCTCGTCATCGTCGTCGTGTCTACTTTAAGAACTCAACTATACCGCCGCCTCTGAGAGCACTTATAGAAAGGGAAACGACTACAGGAGCCCGCGACGCACACACACTCGCGTCGTCGCGTGGGTCTCTCTCCGGCTCAATAAAAGCGTCTAGACCCACATTATTTACCCGCTGCTTTTTTATCGGCTCGAATTACCACCCATTATATATATATACACAGGCGTGCGCGCGCACGTTGCGTGCTAATAGCAATTTCTTATCTCCGCTCTGCCGAAACGAGGAAAAAGGAGAGAGAGAGAGACGCTTTTTACGTCGGCGAATCCCTTTATGGGGAGAAGTAGAGCTGCTGATTGCTCGGCCGACATCTGGCGTGGTATGTCTATATGAAGAAAAGTGGGGATCACGCTCGATTTTTTGGCCATTTTCGGCTAAAATAAACTGGGGAGAGGTTGAGGATGATGATGACTTTTTGAGACGGGGAAGGGTGTATATCGATGTGGGATAATTTGGGATTATGTTGTAGTGGGGAAGGTTTATTTGCATAATGATAGGTTTGGAGTGAATTTAGAGAGCTACTGTATATAAGACTATTTTGGACCTTATGGTATGTTAAACAAATTGGGCCTAATGGAGATTTAATGGATAATAGGGCAGATCTATTTTGTATCTTATATCTTTGTATCGTCCCCAAAAATTTTCAAAAGCTCTCTACTTCTGACATCCATTTCAAATGATCGCTAATACATCTATAAAAACCCAAAATGCCACATTTCAAAGAACACATTGTGCGAACCCTCGGTTAACCTCAATACATTTCCCCGTAGTCAACGACCGCCATACAGAAGCCTCTTCACGTACACCACCTCCGTCTCGCCGTCTGGACTCGAGTAGGCCGCCGCGCATCGTCATCATCCGCCACAAGCTCGCTCTCCTCATCATCATCTCCATCCCTGGAAGTCGTCGTCGCCACCGCTCCTTCTGCAGGATCATCACGCGAGCTCAAGAGTGCGCACGCGAGTGTACAGTCATTTTTAGGGTCTTTCTCTTCCCTTCCCCTATAACAGTAGTGTTCCAGATCTTCTTGCCGGGGCTAATTCCCATTTGTACCGGAAGCACCTGAGAAGCAGAGGCAAAAAGCAGCCCTCGTGTTAAGAAGACGTCTCGTCGCGTGCTGGCGTGTCGGCGTAGTATTATGTATAACCTATAGACTAAAAAAGTCGAGTCCACGCGGAGCAGTTGAAATGGTACTTATTATGCCTTGAAAACTTATTTACAAAGGCGATGCGCCGCGGTCGGAAATGCAAAAAGAAATCCAGTGAGCGGGGCTAATAAGAAGTTAGTTGGAGATATGAGCGCGTGCACGTGTATACCGAGTTTAGTGCTCGCCATTCGGGAGAATATTAGCCGTAGTTGAATACACACGATTTGCTTAAACATCTGTGTTTCAACACAAAGAGTTTATATATACTTTCTACACAGCAACGTATGTTCTTAATATTTATATATTTTACGCAAATTCCTTTGAAAATGCGCCATTCTCAACTTTTCATACATATTATACCCTCGCGTTCAACTTAATGCAAATTCGATAAAATGTATTCAGCCCTAACCACGTACGCCATACAAAAAGTAGCCCGGGCATTGTTATACACCGCAAAACCAAAAGTGTCAGCGTATACACCGACCGCGCGCACCATCACCATAAAGAAAAATCATCACGCTCACGCTCGTGTACACACACACACAAAGTGACGAGCCACGTCCTTTTACGGTAAACCGCCTGGAGGCGCTACTTTTTCGTCGTCAACGTCGTCGTCGTCGTCGTATTTCCGAAAGCAATTAGCGCGCGAGTGGTGCAGTCTATTCGAGCGCATGCAGTATACACACCCACGCGCGCGCGAGTTTTTTTGGCCGGCGGCCAGAGGCGACGAAAAAGCGTAAATATCGCGCGTGGGAGTTTTTCGGTGAGTGTAAACGTGCACGTGGGGAAAAATGGTCGAGCGAGCGGGATAAATAAAAAACGTGAGGTGTCGAGTAGTGTTTTGCATTTTTGCGCGGTAAAGGATGAGGAGAGCTTTGATAAATGGATCTTGTGGTTGTAATGAAACGTTGTTTAGTAAACTTTTGTATAAAATGTGTTTATGATATGCACACGCTCTATAACGTATTCGAAGCTTGGCACGTACATCGTAAACAATCTTACCGACGATCCATCATGCAGTTCCCTAACAAATTCTTTAGAACTTTCGCGCGCGTAAATTCCACCGGCACAACAAACAATAGCTATTCGAATTTACTACAGTTACTCACATTCGCCGCGTGCGAAGGCGCCTTAATTAAGGAAGCCGAAAGCTGGAGGAGCGTAGGCGGCAAAGCAGCATCTCCCTCGGACATCGGCGCGAGTCGCTTATTTATTACGCTTTGCGGAATTACGAGGGCGAGCCGGCGGCGGGCGGCCGGTAAATTTGGACACGACGATATCCTCTTTCTCACACACATATATACATACACTTTCAGCCTTATACTTCGCGCATCGCCTTTTACGTCGCGTATTATAACGAGCGGTCGCTGGGTGTACGTTTTTGCGCGCGAATAAATTGGGTATACATTGCCGCGCTCCGTGCGAATAAGTTAACATAATTCGGGCTTCGACATCATTGAATTTCTTCGTCGCACGCGTACACATACGTGCATATACAGACGCATGTGTGTGCGTATACGGGTTTCGCAATTCTTGCTCGTTGGCCGCGGAGATTATGTTAATGCGGTACGACGTGAGCGGTGCGTGGGGAGTGATGTGTCGGGCAATAAATTTTGCCAATTAAACGCCGAAAATGTCTTATGGTTATTATTTCATTAAGCGGGGCTAATTAAGTACTTAGCGCAATTACTATATTTACTGCGCGGCAGCGCGATTTCCTTTCACGTTTGTCTGCACGATGTATGTATATATCTGTGTCTCTGCGGGGAGTGTGAGTCATTGGCTTGAAGACAAGTCGTTATTCTGATTTATAAGTGCATCGAGCTTTATTCGTGTCCCCAATTAAAGTGTCCAAATATTTTAACTTCTCTGCACTTTTGAAGTTTATATCGTTTTCCGAAATTCAAAAAATCGGAGCCTTCTTATTTTTTTCGCACCAAATAAGTCACGAAATTTGTACTTCATATAGAGGACAGGTGCAATTTTTTAAATTAACGCATTTCTCATGGGCCGAAGAAACGGGCCAACGTGTCACTCGCGCGTCCATGAAAAAGGTGTTCTTATTTATAGCAAAAACTCTGCATTATATACCGCGTGCGAATGCGCGGTTAACCATAAACACTGTCCGTCACCAAAGTTTCCCATTCATCCTGCAAACTGTACCAAAGCTTCAACCGTCTTATAATAAGTGAACCCAATAAAAAGTAGAAAACAAAAAGTTAATAAAATAACCGCACGTGCATCGCCCTCGGACAGCATCTCACGACACAAAAGAACGAGAACTACACGTACACCACAGCTGTTGATTCCCGCGTGTCTCGGCTCTGCACAGACAGACAGCCGAGATAGTCACAATTCAGTCGACGGAGAGAGGAGAGGGTGTATCCCTACAGACTCTCGCGAGCGTCCACGTCAGCTATATACTACGGCATGTCGCCTCCGCGAGCAGTTCTCTCTCTCTTGTCTCTGTCTCTCGCACGCCCTACGGACGACTGCACGCGCGCGCTGCACATGCCCTAATAACAAAGGTCCGCGTGTATATATGCGCGCTCGCTGCACACACCTACCGCAGTCCTCGCTAATAATAAGCCCGGAATAAGTTATTATATGCGCACCCACTGGGAGAGACTGACGCGCGCGCGCGTGGAGCGGTAATAATAATTAGGTGCGCGGTAGAGATTCGTCAAAACGGAACGCGTATGCAGATGCATTTAGGTCGAGAGAGAGAGAGAGAGAGAGATGCCGAGTGTGGAATGAGAGAAAGGGATAAGAGAGAGTGAGGAGTGAGAGTCTTAGAGGGCGAGCCGCAGCAGCGGGAGCACGACAGCTACGAATTAATTCCCCGCGCGCATCCCGGAGGTCTCTTAATTCGAATTTTTTTGTATAGATATATACGAGTGTGTGTGTGTTGCGGGTATACATGTATTCGCTCTCGGGGTGGATCCTTTTGTTCTTGCATGATGAGATAGTGGAAGGTGGTGGGAGGGCCGCCGCGGGATTCGGACGCCGAGGTGAGGCTTCTTGATTCTCCCAAGCGGATTATTTGTTGCTGCTCGAATTGATTCTTTTTTGTAGTGGTGGAACTGTAACAAATGATGTTTCTTTTATTAATAAAAATTTTCACGCTATAAATATGTTAATGAATAAATTGAAACTATACTATAAATAAATATAAAGTAAGAGATAATGTAGTGGTCATTATGTCTACCCTGTCCCCACATCGCTGCACCAAAAAACTGCGCTCGCCAAGGTGTCAGCTTACAAGATGCCAATAATTGCCGGACCCACCGTAGCCAATATATCCAAAAGATGATTAGATCAAAGGCAGACTGCGGTATACTACGAAGCTCGCCACTGCGCCGAGGGACACCTAATACTTTGCCGCTGCAACGCGCGCGCGGTGTAATTCGCTGGGGGATTAGCCGTGCGGTGCGAATGAGACGCGCCGCCAGGACGATTACAGGAACGGTAGGAAGAACGCGACGGCAAGAGTGTGACTGCCGATAAAAATGCGCCGGGTGTCCGCTGCAATAATCTAGCCGAGAGGCGTATAATCATCAGAGGCGGCGGTGGCGGCGGTCGGGAGAGATGCAGCTAGGCGAAATTAAAATTGCCAAGCATTAGTGTGTGTGTGTGTGTGTGTGTGTGTGTGTGTGTGTGTGTGTGCGCGTGAAGACGTGCGAGGTAACAGATGTTGCGATGTTCATGAAAATAGGGTTTTGGGGTTTGTAGTTTATTATGGGGTGCTGCGTGATTGTTTAGATTGGAAGACAAGGAAAGTTTTTTCTTTTTTTTGGGAGGAAAAATGTTAGTTTCTAGTGAAGTGTACATATATGAAACATTGTTATATAATTCTCGCTTCAAATATGCTAATAACAACTGGCTGCACCTAAACGTATTCATGAGTTACATACATTGTTTGTCGTATTATGAACAATTATAGCTTCTTAGACGCTGTATATATAATCGTAAAAACGAAAGGCCAATCATCATCGCGGCGACGATTAGCATAACAATTTGAAACTCGCTCTCTCACCGACGACATTTAAAATACGCGCGCACGAACGCACGATTAAACGAAAATTAAAATACGCGCTGCAGTGCGTCGCACATACAAACATACCTCAAACGAAGGTGCTCGCACGCTTTTTAAATCAGTTACGCGGTTCCCTCACCACCAAACGTAATTAAAGAAAGCCATCGCGCGCGCGTGCTGGCGCATCTCCATTAAAAACGACGATCGCGCACGAATATAAACACGCGTATACATATATACGTGTTCCTGCGGTGTATAGTAGCGACTGCCGATGTAATTGCACGCTCTCGGGCTCCGGGAGGGACATTTAGAATGTTTGGCGACGTCGGGGGGCCGAACGCGCGACGCGCGGAGACGCGATGGAAGGATTAAGGGACGTGTTTGTCCCTTGCGGTTGGAAATTATATGTGGACGATAGCATCTGCGCGGGCTTCGGTAAGTGAGTTTTATTTTAAGGGCGTCGCTCTGGTCGGCGGTGCGTGTGTATAAGTCAAGTTTGGCGCTGAGAGATAGCATCGGGAGAAATAAAGGAGAGTCTATGACGCGGTTAATTTCGGACTGATGCCGACCGACTCTCTCATTGCGCTGTTTTACACTAATCGCCTGCACGGTTGGGCTTGACTTATCCTTACTGCTTTTTTCGTGTCCGATTACCGATGATTAGCTCCTATCGGATGCAAAGTGCCGCGGTATCCGTCTGCGCGTCAATGCAAATCGCAGTGTTTTGTGGGCCGCTCAGCGACCATCTGGTAAAACTTAGCTAGAACTTTCTCATCTTAGGCATCGTGATTTTATTTTCGAAGCGGATGATTTTACAGCTTCTCTCTTTTACTCTCCCACTCGCGAACTATAAAATTTGCAAAGCACACACGTGGTTCCACTAAAATTAATTTTCGGGTAATTATAAATCCCGAGTCACGTCTATCCTCTCCTCGCATACTCGAAAGCAGCCAGAGAGCACGTGTTTCTCTTCAGACTGTATAGTGCACGAAAGAGAGGAGAAAGGGTTCGCCGCTGTTCTATACGTGCGCGAATATTGCGCGAAGAAAACGTGCGTGTCGAGAGGGCCCGCAACAATCTGCCGTCAGTCGCCGCCATCACGACGACTTTTTTAGACAACCATACGCGGCTCGTTTTCACGCTCGCTGAGATGCCGCTCTATACGCTCATAGAATATCTTGCGCACGCCGCATGTTCGCGGTCTTGAAAAACGAGTTTTTTTAAAGCGGTTATCGTTTTGCCAGGGAACACAGCGTCGAGAGTTGCAGAGCCTTTTTGCGCGCGGCTTGTGTTTAGGCGCGTTTTTTGCGAGGGAGAAGGGAGAGAAAGAGAGTGAGAGTGTATTAAGACCAGGCAATTCGGCTACTGCGCTTGAAGTCTTTATCGTAAATATATTCGGCGGGACGCGTGCGAGCTGCACGAAGGTCGGGCGCTTCGTTATGGCCCGTGTTCTATGAGTTACTGACTGACTTTTTTTTGCGGGATGGAGAGTCGTTTATTTGTAATTAGGTTTCTGGGGTTGGGCAGATTGTCTGTGTACACGATTTGATGAAAGAAAGAGGGATGGAGGGAGAGAGAAAGTTTTTATGCTGGATGTTGGCAAAACAATGTTGTAAAGAAGTATACGTTTTCATTTCGATGTATAAACAAATTAATGTGACAAGATAAGGTTTACGTTCGTTCAGCATAAAATTACGGGCGGAACAGGTTATTCCAAATGTATACATTTTTCACGTTATAAGCTTTCGCGGCCAAAATCTCATGCAAAATCAAGAAAGTCATATGAACTTTTGATACACGTGTAATACTTATATATATTTTATACACACTTCAGTCAAATGAAACTCAAAGTATTATAATTGAATATATTATATATATAGCAAGCTCACATCCTGCATGCATTATGCAAATTACACGATACACCAAAACGTGACGGACACACGCACACTCGCCAACCTAACGGTCCTTTTACTCTCCACCTCTCGATATAAAAAATCCCTACCGCAAAACATACACACATTTACGCTGTATACCTATACATATAATGATATGCACAACACGCGACTTTTGAAGCATTCGGGCAAAAAGCTTTGGCCGATAATTGCACGCGCGCGTGTGCGCATAAAAAGTCTCCATCGGCGATTCCCACAGCCACCCACTCGCGATGCACTGTCGCGCGCCACAGTTACGTACAATCTTATATAGGTATATATCCCACGGATGCGAAAAAGGAAGAGAGTCTCGTGCGTATAATGTAAAAAATTAATTAGAAGGGCAATTACCTCGCGCCGCGCGTCATTAATTGGGCCCCGAGCGTGGCCAATCCTTTGATTGGAAAGTCTATGCGCCCGGCATACTAAATCGCATATATGTGCGTGTATCTGGTGTATCCTCTATTGCGGTATTAGTTTTGGGAGCTTCGCGAAAAAGCAATTATGGCCCGGAGAATAAGTACAAAAAGTGTGCCGCAAGTTTGGTTAAAGTGTGTGTATAATGTTACATATATGAAAAATATCGTTATCAAAATTTATTAATTATTTATGGAAATTAAAACAAATACATAAGATCGACGATACATTATCATCCCGACATGGTACAAAATTAATCACGTTTTACAAAAATCATGTACAAGCATCGCGCGCCGAGAGCATCAGTTGATTGATCAAGAAAATTAATTAATCCGAAAGACAATGACTCCTCCGCTCGCAGCCCTGCGTATTAGAACACACCCGTGAGCTTTTTAATTTCCGATTCGATCTCACTCGCCGCACGAGTCCCCGCCGCACCGCGTCTGGAGACCGTTTGAGACGATAAAGGCGCCCGGGCCCTTTATGGGGAGGCGATGCGTTATGAATATTTATACGGTCCTATACACCGAGTCCATCGATATATATACATATATATATTCGGCTCTCTTTCTTTCTCTCACAGCCTCTGCCAGGATTCGCGTGTATCGCGCCATCGCGGACTATATAACCTCTCTCTCTCTCTCTGGTGTGCCCGCAGCTTCTCTCTACGCGCGATTGTCTAATTCGCGATTGGATCTCGCGGGAGCGAGAAATTTATGACGCGCCGGGCAACACGTGTGCGCATGCCACGTATAGGTTTATGTATACGGCTAGAGCTATGTGGCGCGTATCGACGCGAGTAATCGACGGACGTGTCCGGCCCAACGACAACTTGTTCTCGGCCCACCCCTAATTTTTTTGTTCGTTTAGTTAGCTCGTTCGCTGCAGAGCCGAAGAGCTGTACTAGAGACAAACAGAGATAACTATGTTGTGTTGTGTGTGTAGCTGTGCGACTGGATGCAGCGGTCCATTGTGCTCGGCTAATTTCTAGCTCTTCGTTTTGCAGAGTGTGTGTGTGTGTACGGGGACGTGTCGGACTGCGTGTCTTGTTAGGTAGAATACCATGTAAACTAGCTTCGGATCTAAATTCGCCGATTGAGCCGTATTTCATGCCGCGCTTTAATCGACTTTTTCGTGCGAATTTTAATTCAAAGAATTATATGCTCTTTTTGAGGTATCACTTTTTAACAGAGTAATCATTTCGAAAATGACTTTTTTCAATGAAGTCCCCAATAATTGACCGTATCGTGCAATTTGAATAATTGCCAGTTCATAAACACAATAATTTTTCAAAATCGATTTAACCGTCAACCCCTTGAAAGGTTTTTATCCCTTCCGCAATTTTTGGCCTTCATTAGTATTCATGATAAATTTCGCAGAGAACATCGGGCCAATTTAAGCCACTATACCGAGAATGAATATTTACTTTGGAGAATCGAAACTGTAACTGAATTTCCACACGCACGCTGCACTGACACGACTCGCGATATTATGCAACGAAATCTTCGCCCCATCCCCCCGTATAAACAAAACCGATCCCCTACATACATTTTTTCATTTGCGAGTCAATTCATTTGGCTTCTGGAGCGCCCAGGCACGACACCGCACGCGATAATTGCGCGTCCTTTGATTTAGCGCAGATTAATGTAAAAGACTCGGCGCGCTCGTTCATCACGAGCTTCCGTGCTTGCAGCCACACTCTTGCGTTCGCAAATTCGGTGGTATACGCATACAGAGCAGCAAAACAGCTTACACATACGTGTATATACGGCCTGGGCGGACAGCTGTTTCCCAGAGTCGCGAGCGCGAGCAATAAGACAATTCTATGATTTATATTTATGAGTGTCCGCCGTTTAATAGCTCCCGTGCTGCTGCTGCGGGCCTTGCGGAGGAGAGTCGGGAGCTGCAAGAAAAGGACTGTTACGAGCGCAGGAGCTCGCTCGCCTCTCGGCTTGGCCAGTAGAAAAAGGAGGCAAAAAGAGAGGCAGCAGAGAAGAGGGAGAGAGCGGATGATGCAAGGGGAAAATGCGCTCGAGCGGAATGAAATATTAAAATGCAAACAGCATCGTGCCGGGGAGAGGAGAGGCGGAACGCGAAAAAAAGAAGGGGAGAAAAATCGCGAGGAGGAGGAGGGTGCGCGTGCCGTATAATGCGTAGAAGTGAATCGAATTGCGTTATTAATTCAGTTGGGTATTGAATTGCAATCGTGAGAGCGGGACATTTTTTCACGTATTTTTTTGTATAGGCATAGATATATAAACTTTATACTAACTTACACTCGTTATATAATAATGCGTATAATTAGATTACGTCGTAATTTACCTTAAATAACTGACATTTAGCACCTGAATTTTTTGCTCCGACGCGGTTTTACACTTTTAATCCTTTTTTTCTCCGCCCATTAAGGATAAGTATCGACGGAAAAGCAGGGGGGCCCCCCCTCACTTCGGAAAGATATCGTTAAGGTAACGAGACAGGCAGTTGAGATTCGAGATTTACAGCGCGCTCGCGCGAGGGTATTTTAAAATCAGCCCTGCTTGCTCTCTCTCTCTCTCCCTCTCCCTCTCATTTCGCGCGCGCAAAACACATCAGATGGCCGCTTGGTTCGCGAAGAAGAGATAAAATTCGAGAAAGATGAGAGAATCTTAACCCCCGCCTCTTATTTCCCCGAAACAAAAACGCCGCGGCAACGTGCCACGAGGCTTATTCTTCTCTCCCTCTGCGCGCAAAAGAAACCGAGAGTGAGCGCGAGAGTTAAAAAGAGAGAGAAAGGCGATCATAAACTCGATACTCCGCGTGATGAACGATCCTGATCGATGTTTACGGCTCTCGGTGCTCGCGGCTACAGTCGCGAGAGAAAAAAAGAGCGCAAGTGTGCCTCGTAAAAATAAAAATTGCAGCGGCTGGACGATAAGAACGACTCTTGATTGGCTGTGCCGCTGCTGCTGCTGCTGCTATGAAGAGAGAGAAACGTCGAGCCTCGCGGCGGCGAGATTGCAACTGTGCGCGAGCTGCTTCCGCCGGCAGCAGAAGCGGCAGCGCGAAGAATGCAACTGATTATGAGTAATGGGGTGCGAGGAGCGCACGCCCGCGTTTCAACCTCGCTCTTTTCGGACGAGCTGGATGTACTTTTATAGCTATAGCGAGAGCAAGATTTTATGCGCCGATGTATTTATGGGGCGAGTGATTTTTGAGAAAGATTCCCGAAGGTTTACGAGAGCGTGGATTAATTTTTTTTTTGCTATTGAAAGAGGTTGGTTTTTATGTTGGAGAGTGTAAAAATTAATTGCTGTTGGATTTAGTGGAAGAGGAGTTTAATGTCACTTTGATTGTTTTTGGATAAAATATCGATGTTCTTTTAGCAAACCATGTCCCATAAATATTCAATAATTTAATCGATTTTCAAGCTCATTCGCGGTGTATATAGTGCATCCCCAATAACTAAACTTCTTTAGTGCACATTTACGAGGCTAATGCCATGGCCATAAAAACCTTCCAAAAGCGAATTCATTATGAGGGAGTGTACAAAATTTGTTATTCGTAAATGGCCGAATTCATCTCAAATCAGGTGGTCAACGATATGCCTTTGTCATCGATCATTTTGGAATTCAAGTATTTCTATTCTTCTTCAAAAATTATTTGTTACGTATTTTTTTATGTTTTTGTTACATCAAACTTGCATGCGTTAGCGATGCCAAAACCTTCGGAGAAAATCCTTACTTCAAAAAAATGTTAAAAAATGCAAAATATAAAAGCATCGATTACCATGACACTCGCAAATTAAACTTTTTACCAACCTCAATTAGCCGATTCGATCCAATTCCCGCGCGTGTGCCGCTATGCCAAACGAAGTTCTTTCTCTTCCTTTCTTTCTCTCTCACAGCGCAATAAAGAATCCAAACCCATTGGCACATGTGCACACGCGCGATAATTAGCCCCTCGGATCTTTTCCCTCATTCTCTATAAAAAAAGCCCCGAATCCCACTCTCTTTCCCTTGAATACCTGGGCAAGTCGATCGATGGCACAGATACAAGTAGCCACTCGTAGGACTCATGTATGTATATATTTGCTGAGCGGAATCTCGCGCGCGGGTCTATTAAAACGACGCTGTGAGAGAAGGGGCACGCACTCGCCTGGGTGGGCCGAATCTCGAATTAGTAACGGGGAGGGCCAGCGCGCGCCGCGTACACCTGCAGGTTCTTCATGAGTGGTCCTACACCCTCTCGAATCCACTCGCCTCTACCCTTTATGGGCAGGCATCACATTTGATTCCCCGTCGGAGGTGGTCGCCACCGCCGAGTCATTTCATTTCGGATGTGTGTTATTGAGCGGACCTTTCACGCAATAATGTGTAATCAATGTTCTCTTCGGGGTGTGGACGGTTGGTTCTCCTTTTTTCTTCTTCTATAGTATAGAGTAGAGCGGCTAGTCGTTAAAATTCTATTTGGTCTTTTGTGGAGTCTATTAGGGATGGAGTATTGTTATTGAATTGATTTCGAATTTCGTATCGGTGGATCGGGGTTCATTAGGTATTGTGTAATGATTTATATAACGCCTTCTCTATTGTCGAAAAGATTTGGTGCTCATAGAATATTTCAAAGTTTTGATTGTTTCGAGAATGCTGCATTTTATCTATAAAAAAACTCCGCGAAAGTGTTGAGAAGAATGTAAGTAAGACGATCGGGTCAACGCCCAGCAGCAATTACACGTAACCGCTGTTACACGCACGCTCATCAATGCTTCAATTAAAAAATGCACACTTTATATCGATTCCCAGAAGCCCGCTGTGCCTAATGATGGAAGGCAAATAACTTATTAAGCCACGTAGGCATCCATTGTGCAAGCCCACAATCTCTCCCGCTATTATCGTACATTCCGGTAGATCCATTCTCGCGGCTGCCGCAATAATAGCCGACCGTACGCATGACGCACATGCGCTATATAGTCTCCTCGCACCACCAGGTGCTATTGATTCAAGTGCACGCACGCAGGTAGTAGTCGTGAGTCGTTAGCACACGCAGGTCTTCTAACCGCGTCGAACGTGAAAGACGTCTCTCTCGTGAAAAGGATATACATACATACGCGGGGCTTTTATTTGCATAGTCATTCGTCTAACGGCTCGTTGCGCCATAATACACGCGCATAAACGACGCGGTGGGAACGATTATGCGCGCATCCCGCGCGGCAGGAAATTGCTTTTCTAATCCGGAGGTATAAGAGGAGAGAAAGAGTTGTACGGTAATAGTTTCAAGGTCTCGCGTGGTATCGCGTTTCTTCCGCTCTCTTTCATTCTTCCCGTATAGCGCGCCATTGTCTTTCGCACTTTCCCTGTCGATCGAAGCCTTCTTTCTTTTATTATCCCGCTCGATTCAGCGGTGTTGTCGTCGTCGTCGTCGTCGCTACATATACCTATATATTGCGCGCGCTCTGTTTCCATTTCAATCATCGGTAATTCCTCGTTCTTTGAATGAAGGAGGTGATTAAAGGAGTAACCCCGAGAGTAACCCTATACCAGCAGCGAAAGCGTTCGCGCGCACCTTGCGGCTTTTCATTCGCGGCGCATAATAAGCTCTTTTGGAGTTTTTCGTGGAAGTTTTGTATGTGTGTATTGTTTGGGGCTACTGACGGTTATTGATTTTGAATGTAACTGTACATACGTAATTTTTAACACTCTTAATTGAAAACTAATTTATGCGCCTACACTCTCAACCCAAGCCACGTGACAACTACGAACTATATAAATCCCATATTTTGAAAATACTCAGAATCTCGATCTTTCCACGATACTCCCGCATCCATCACATTCAATCTCCCGCTCTTGCTCCTTTCATTCACCCTATCCTCACCGCGTCCCCCTGTCCACGCGCACTTCTCCTTTTTCCATTTTTTACCCGCCAATGCAGAGAGTCCCTCACTCGCACATCACTATGTTACACACACGCGCGTGCAGCACGGCTTTCACTGCACGACCGCCTTACAAATCACTTTCCCTGATTGACACTCAATACCCTCGGATCGAGAAAGAGAGAGAGAAAGAGAGTGGAACCACTGTGCTCGGTGTGTTATTATAATGAGCGCGGCTGCTTGCGATAGATCGTACATAAACTGCCATTTATCGGCTCCTCGATCAAACTCTTGCCACGGCGCGCATCCCCTTTCTTCTGTCGCGCGACGTGCGCATGCTGTATTCTTTCGAGGACCCCGGCTGCGCACATATACGAGTTGCTGTATGACGAAGGCATATCTCTACTTGTGCGTGGTTATGGCGGGAAGAGGAGGACGACGATCGTATCGAATCGAATGCCGACGAGCGAGTGTATATATAATGTGTGTGGATCATTGATTCGGACTGCGGGTGTGATCGATCGGCTATCGCGGGTTCTTGCTAGCTTGGCGGTATTTCCGAGGGAATGGGTGAATCAGTTGTGAGTGAAAGAATTGGTTGGATAGCTGTTCCGATAAGGGGCTGGAGAGTGAATGTCATGCATTGATGAGTAAGGATTTAAGTAAGATTATCTTATTATTCCTTGAAGATATAAGAAGAAAAAAATAAAACTAACGGAACTAGCTGTTAAATTATAAAATAAAGCTAAATTTAATTTCTATAGAACAAGTTATGCCTTTGAAACATGAATACCTACAAATAAGAACATCGCACGGGTATACTCCAGCCATATCTCTTTTGTTGACATTTACTCAGCGCTCCTTTCAGCTACCTCGCAAATCGCACATATATAAATTTCAACAAATTCCTTCCCCCCCTCGTACAAACAACAACGAATAAATCCCCCGAAATATATACACTAGCGCGCGGCGGTGCGCGCAGATGCGAATAAATTCCGCATAAATCTCGAAAAAAAGGGAATTGATTCCTAAATAATCCAGCGCGTATATACAAACCCGCCGGTCCATCCCACCGCACACCAGTCAAACCGAATCATCCGTTTATACCCACACTCTCACACAGTTACACCGCGCAACTGGCAGGTGGAGCATGTACGTCTCGCTCGTCATTCGCAGGCCGTCCGAGAAATTTAGCATTGTCCCACCACTGACGCGTATACATATATATACAGACGCACGCACGCACTGCACCTTCCTTCCGCATCGTCTCGGAATAATGCGCCCGTGTGTATATAAACCCGGCGAAAAATGCGAGTTACGCGAAAGGGAAAAAGAGCGAGAATTATGCGCAGGCACGTACGAGAGGGAGACAAGATAGATGCTGCGGACACGCTGACCGATTCCTTAACGAGCGAGCGTGGCCACTGCTGCTACTGGCCTGCAGGCGGGCGTGCATTTCACACACAAAAGGAAAACGTGATTTCCGGTTTTCTCGTGGACATAGCCTGCACGGCCGATTTGCTTACAATTGTCCTATAACACACGCCGCGATCGACGAGCCTGTGTCTGTGTGTAATTTGTGACCGCGGTAAATAACAATTTGGCCGTGCGGTGGTGGTACAAATGTATACACACCGGTTACTTGATTTGGTTTATGGATGTACACCTTCGCGCAAAACATATATGTAAGAGCGTTTGTTACTACGTTTCGCATGTTAGAATTTCCGCAAATAACAATTCGAAACGCCATTATGACTTATCCAAGCACATTAGCGACTGAAAGGCCCCAAACAGCGACAGCTTCCCTATATATTTACACACATAGGAAAACTAGCCGAGTCACCGCGCTCGCGCGCAGATAATCTTATAATAGATGCCCCTGCCCTCTCTGACAATATTCCCTCGGAACCACAAAAATCGCCTACCCATCTTTAAAAGGCAGCATCAGAGTCCCAGAGAACGGACGAAAACAAAAAGTCGTCCCCCCTCCTTTCACGTTTATACATATACATATATATGCCTCCGTCCAGTTAGAGAAGAGAGACAGGTACAAATATAGGTTCGGCAAATGCCGCTTTAGATGCTATCTCTCGCGCGCGCACGCGGGGACGAAAATGAGACTCTCATCCATAATGCAAGCTCGCGTCGCGCGCGAATAGAGAGAAAGAAAGGAGTAGCTGCGGCGAACAAATGGCCCGCAAAGTGATTCGCGACAAGAGCCCCCTGCGTGCGAGTGTGCGCGGTAGCTGCATGGGAACACGGGAGAGGATAGACGGAGAAAGGGGAGAGTTATGAATGTGCGTGCGAGCCGCAGAGAGGGATTTTTTTAATCGGCGGAGTCTTGTTGGCAAACGAAAAGGATGAGGTGGAGGCTTTGGTCAACGTTTGAAAATTAATTTTTCATTACGGAATTAATTCATGCGCGCTTGTGTTTTATTATTATTTTAAGTATAAAACCGCTTTGGGACAGGTAAGCCCCTTTAATGTCTTAATAAAAATAAAGTTGACGGAAAAAGTGAATTTTATTAATTTTTTTATTACCTCATACGCAGCTGTCATTTATTAACGTTATTTATATTCCGCTCATTTCCAGACAATTTCATCCCCCCTTATCTCGTTCCCGAATCGCCCACTCATAAAACTTACTTTTATGGATTCACATGTATATACCGGCAAGAGACGCTGCGATCAGCAACGTGGAAAAAGTCCCATCTCACGAGTATCGTCGTCACGCTCGCATTGGGAAAATTCTCCTCGCTCGCAGCCTCAGCATAAAAATTTACGAAGTATAAAAACCGAAATTATCTTTAATTAACGTCCGAGAGCTGGAGACGCAGAGCAGTCACCTCAATTACGAAATCATCGGGGCGTAGCGAAAGCGAGAGTAAGATACGTCCCCGTCGTATCCGTCGGAGGGATCATCGATTCTCACGGTATACATATACGCGTGCGCCCCTCCTCGTCTGGGGTGACTTTCCGAAGTCATCTTGGCACGCGTCGCGCACCTGGGCCCCCAAAAGTCCCGTGCCTCTTTTCCATCCCTCGCGATTGCCTTAGGATAGTTGATTGGCAGGACTTAATAACAGGCCCTTTTTTCTCCTTCTCCCAGAGATGCTTTCTGTCTGCCCCACCCCGTCGGATCTCGTCCACGCGACGCCAAGGCGCAGGAGTAGGGAGCCGAACAAGTAGCTACTATATACCGCAGGACCGAAAGTAGAGATTCCTATCGGCCAAGTCTCCGGCCATCCCTCGCTCTTCTAAATAACTCGTTTACGGCTGCCAATTTCGCTACGGTCTTACACACAAGCTTTGCCTGCTTCTTCGTTTAGTCGCGCGTGCAGCGGCTATACGTTATTTTTTCTTTCGTCCACGTCTAATTGCATACAGCCGCCCGCGACGTGAAATACGAGCGCCGTGCGATATTCCGCCGATAATGAGGATATTGCTGCTGCGTGTGCGGATTCATGACCGCGACTTTTAGATTGAAAAATGCGCGCAGAAGAGCCGCGCGCTTTATGACTATATTCGTTATGCGAGGGGGATATGAGAATAATAAAAAGGAAGGGGAGGAATATTTGGGCGCGGTGTGCGCGCGGGTTAGTTGGCCGCTGAGTTATATGAAATGGGTTTAGAATTTGAGCCTGAGAGCGAACTATTAAATATCGAGGGCAGTAAAGATTATACGGCTCTGTCGTATTTTATTTCGTGAATGAATTGGTCACGTCAGGGTGGGGAGTAATAAAGTCTAGTTCGCGGCCAACATGCTAAAAGCATAACAGGTTCCTAAATTCACGATTTTAGTGGTTATACAAGTGATATTACCTGTATCGACATTCGATATTATATAGAAAAAACATCGGAAACCGCACGCAGTTCGTTTTACAACCTATGATTATCGAGTTATAAAATGGAGAGAGTAAAAAATAGAAATTTCGAAAAAATTTTAAACAAGAACCAGATTTACGACCGCAGCAGGCACATCCTTTACAAAAATCAACAAAGAATCCCGAGAAAACCTGCTGCGCGGCCCAGAAAAAGAAATCCTTATCTACAAACAGCTCCCTCGTAATCGTCTATAATATATTTTCCCTTTTCAGCCTCTCGCGCTCATCGCCCACACATAATTTCCGTATATAACAAACCATCCCGCGCAGGAAGCGACTACATTTTTACGAGTCTGGCCCCTCGTAAAATTGGCTGCGGGAAACACGCACACACGTGCTGCCCCCGAAAAGACATCGCAGTAGTGGAAAACGGGAGTTGTAATAACTTCAAAGGGCAGAACCCGCCCCGGCAACTATTGCGCCTGATAACCCCGCGGAGCGCCGCACGTGTGCACCCCGCAGGGGTAGAGACACACGACTGCAGGCGATGCGCCAAGTGTGGTCCTGACTGCAGATGGCTGCGCAGCCCACGCGAACGACCAACTTCGATTTATTCGACACCTCCCCTGGCCTCAAGCACAAGCAGAGTCGAATATGCTGCTGCCTGGAGAGACGCGTATGTTGGATATTGCCTGCGACATGTGTCAACTTAATTAGCCCTTTATATGGGCCAGATAAGATAAGG
>JAPYZO010007449.1:0-14329 GCA_030522905.1 Torymus flavipes | reverse complement strand
CTACGGGGGTGATTATAAACAAGGGCAATCTTACTGCCATTAATATTAAGTAATTTAATTTATAAGACTGTAAGACCGATGGAAAAATTCTTATCAGTGAATGTAAATTACAATCGACATAAGTAATAATTTTAAATACTGTATAAAAATATATATAAAAATAAAAACTGAGAAAATGTAAGATTTTTTGTTCAAATACACATTTATACAAACATATATACTGACACAAACTAAGAGAACTAACGATCAATTAACTAAAAACTTAAAATGAATTATAAAAGAATAAGTTACGTCAGTGAATTATTAGCACTTATTTGCAACAGATGTGACTATGATTTTTTTATTAACAAAACAATTGCTTTTAAGCAGACAATTTTATATAGAATAAATGAAAAATTCCCAAGCATCTGTTACCTGAGAAGTCACCCTATAACTGTATAAATAATTTCCATAAAATGTCTAAAAACTAGAGATTTCTTACCGTCAAAACATTTACTGTCAGAACTTATATTACTTGATAAAGTTGTATTTCTCTGTAAATTAATACCTTTTTTCATTATTAGTTTATTATCATTGTTCATTACTGGAGAAAATTCCAAGAAATCCTTATCGACTAAATCTAAACAGAAAATATTTTTCATTAATATTGATATTAAAAATATAAAAGAAAAATCACATCATCCAAATTGTAGATATTTACCAGGAAGATTATTTGTAGCATTTGTATCAGAGAGTGACATTCTGTGTAACTTAACGAATGACTTGTCAAGTTTAGAGTCAAAAGACTCATTCTTCTCGGACTCAGAACTACTGGGCTTATTTAATGAATCTGTACAGAAAATACGTGCTATTTATAACAATCACAATAAATTGGAGACTTATTATAATTCTACTTTCTATTTATTTTGTTTTTTTTTTCTAAATTAGTACTTACATGTTCGGACTTTTATGTATGTAAACTAATTACGTAAAGGTTTTATGTAAATAATATATATCTATTAATGTTTTGTTAATTAACAAAAATTATTTATTATTACATAGTATTAATTTTATATTATATTAAATTACATTTAATTATATTTGTAATATTTAATTGTAACTCTTTAAACTAGATGTAACTGAACAACTATTTTATCATCGTCATTTATAATGTATTGTTTAATTGTAAAATAATAATAATAACAATTTAATAATTATTTAACAAAGTTATAATAATTATATTAACAACAGGTTATTTACGTAAAACCTTTACGTAATTAGTTTACCTACATAAAAGTCCAAATTTGGCACGTGAATATCTATATAAATTATTTACATCAATTATTTACGTAGATAATTTATGTATATATTTTCAACAGGGAAGTATCCTGAATTAACTTACGTAAACCTTTTATCTAATAACTTACACAATAGAAAAAGCCTAATATAGCCCAGGCGGAAAAAAATTATGCACACAACTGTTAATACCTTTCAATATAATTTTTATTTGCAGTTATTTGCTATTATTTGCACTTTATAAATGCATTATTTGGGATGCTTATAACACTTAATAATAGTTATTAAGAATTATTTGCTGTTAGTAACAGTACTTTGCAGTTATTAGCATTTTTATTGAAAAAAAATGTTATAACAGATGTGAATGATTATTATTTATAATTAATTATTAATATTATTTTATAATTTATAACTTTATTTCGATTATAACAATAATTTTACTATAATAATAGATAATTAACTACCGACAAATATACTATTAACTTAGAATTGTTTCTTAAAATTAATAACAGTCACTAACAATAAATATGAGCAGTTATGTGTATTAAAAAATGATTATTTACATTAAGTAACACTTGATAACAGTTATTGATTTATTTGCTTTTTTGTATCCTAAAGCCATTTCTCACATGGAACCATTGGACAAAGCAAATAAATGCAAATAAGTACTTATAACTTTTAAGGTAGTTTTATCGATTCGACTATTAACGACAATAATGAGATAAAACTTTACACAGTGGTAGATTAGTATATAAAAACGGTGTAGTTCAAATCTCAGACCGGTTTACAGCTTCTGACGCGAGAAATCAATGTTTCATGTTTTTGTGATTTAACACGGACTCTTATGGGAAGTCATACTTATTCGCCATTTGACTCATAATATTTGAGTAATTGACGACAAGAACTGGATGAAATTTTTTGACTTAATAGAAGAATTTTTAACAATTATTTAACACTTTTTAAAATATTCATTCACAGTTTGTAACACTGAAAAATAAATTAAATTATCAAATCAGTTTCTTGATGGGAATTTTTATTAATACTTGGGATGAATAGAATTGTTTAGTTTGAACGTATAATTGTTATTTGATGGAAGTTTATTTAAGCAGCCTGTTTAATGACGTATACCTCGTAAATAAATATAAATTAAGATGTGTACTCATTTTGGCTAGTGTAGCTGGTAGAGAACTACGTTAATAGGAATTCACAAAACTTTCTAACGGTTGTAAGCGTCGCAAATCATCCTGTTATTATTTGTTATTAGCATCTATTTGCTTTTATTGACAGTTTTATGCAAAAGTTATTTCCACCTGGGAGCAAGCCTGGATTAAAATTTTGGAACAAATTCAAAGCTAAGTAACGGCAGGAGCCAAACTGCCTACAATTATCATATTGTAGCTTTGACAGTTACACATTTTTGTGCATTTAAAGAAAAAAAATTACAGAAAAGAACAAAAAATTACAGAAGTGTACAAAGAAGTATAGAAGTACGTATATTGTACAAAAATAATTGTACAATTGTACAGAAATAAACAAATTTAGAAAGACATCAAAAAGTAATTTATGTAAGAAAAGTGCAATAATTATTTGTAAATCTATACATTATACTTACAGTATTTCTCATTGTAACAAGTGCTACATTCACAATCTTCATTATTTTTCCCAAAATAGTCTTTACTATAAAAGACTACAAGTTCTTGTCCAACTTCGATATCTTTAATAACTTTGATAGTAGCTACGTTTTTTTTACTTGATGCATATTCACAATTTGGATTGCAATTATGATTAATAAAGGCAATGGTTCCTAGTAGCAGTCTTGATTTTGATGAACTAGAAGTTACTAAGATTGAGAAGTCCAAGTTATGGCGATTTAACAATTCTTCATCTTCGTTTATATCTTTATAAACTCCAAAAATGTAATTAATACTGGTATTAGCTTTAATTTTCTTTTTGGCAACTACTATTACTCCATTGAACCTGTCATTTGAAAATCTGTCGCAAGCTTTCAATTCGACCATTGAATCAGGATGCAAAAAATTCAAATACATCTTTAAGAAGATGGCAAGCCAACTTTCATTTCTAATTCTAAAGTGATAGATCAATTTATAGCGTTTCGCTATTTCAATTAAATCTGATACAGCTTTTTTAATAACCCCTTCATTAAAAAATTCTTCTATGCATTTGTGAACTTCATTTTCCACGAACGATTTGAAGGTTATTTGCCTCTTCTTTATTTTTCTCACATTAATATTTTTTGTACAGACATCGACTGTTAATGTTTTTGCTAAATCGTCTACATTGCATAAATCATTGCAGTCCATTGTTCTTTTTAATTTAAAACTTTCAAAAAATTCAAAATAGTACAAATATAAGTCTAATTTTTTAAGCAGATATAATTTCATGTAATCATTAGATCAAAATAATCTTTTTTTTTTTCTTCCAATAGGAGGTATTCTAGCAATCATTCTAGCAATCAGTATTACTATGTTTCCAGTTTATAATATACAATATACAATAACAATAATTACGACCTATACACATACCGCATTCGGCAGGTCAGGCGCACGCGCTCGCTTCTCTGATTGGTTGGAAGCAGGATCATCGGGCGCGCACGCCTACGACGACCAATGAGAGAAGCAAGCGCGTGCGCCTGACCGCGGTCGAACGCAGTCGTCCGCGGTCGTCCGCGTTTATGTGGCCCAGGCCTAATTATTTTCAAATTAACCACTACCATCTGCACATTGTACCAACCATCAACCATAGATCTAAATTAGGGCTCTTGCACGAATAAAGGAATCAGCTCGCTGTGTGTTTATGTTCCTCGATGTGTGTTACTGTTCCTCGATGTGTGACCCTGTGCTTGGAACACCGAGGAACAGGGACACACATCGAGGAACATAAACACACAGCGAGCTCGTTGTTCCTCAATGTTTCTCGATGTTCCTTCTATTTCTTTATTCGTGCAAGAGCCCTTACATCAAAATGATAGTAACCGTGATGTATTGAACCAGGTCATAGGTTATAAACAAGTGGACTTCTCTGTTACCAAAATCGGAACGCACAGCGCAGCGCAGAACACAGCCGCACAGCACAGCACAGCGCATTTGTGGATACTCCCTAAGAGCAACTACATGCGAACGGATGCGAATGCGCACAGATAGAGCAACTCGCACTCGCTTCTCTCATTGGTTAAGAGCTGCGACGACCAATGAGCGTGTAGTCTCTCCGTGCACATTCGCGTTCGTTCGCGTGCAATCGCTGTTATGTGCCGGGAGCCTAAGTGCCATTCCGCTCTGTGAGTACTTGTTTCAGAATTCTAGAGCGGTGTAGAGAGGAACGGAGCAGAGCGGAACGGCGCTTATGTACATTGCCCCTTACATATGATTGTGCATCCGAAGGAAATTGATACTTAAAATGTTTAAAAAAACTGAAGCTATTCGCATGCTTCAATTAATATTTTTAAAGTAAAAATTGAGAATAGCTTCATTCAAAGAAGATGTAAAAATTAAAGATTTTGACCCGTATCCTATTAAAAATATCAAATGGTTCAGCCTGTAAACCTACAGCAGGATATAAATTTTAAAATCTCAATATCCTGGGATAAAAAGGATTTAGTTACCTCTGGTAGCTTATTCCATAAACAATAAACTATATTTGCATAATATATATAAAAATAAAATACCATCGCTGATAAAAATGTATATTTTTTAGGTGAATCCAAAAAAATTTTTTTACTGTAGTACCCCTTTAAGTGTATTCTTTCAATGTCATAGAACTAAAATTTCAAAAACTTTTCCAATATTCAGTATTTAATTACTTAGCATTAGCATGCAAAAACTTGATTCTTATTACAATGTTCATGTCAGATTGTCTGCTCCGTTTTCGTCATGTCTAGGTTATAAAGGATTGATTCACATTTTTTAAATCAATCATGATATTTTACAACAAACTCTTTTTTTCTTAGAAATACGAATAAATCTTAACGTTCAAACAATGTTGTTTTACTAACAAATTCGTTAGTGATTTTAAATAAAATATAAACGAACTTTTTCATTTACAAGCTGTACACAAGTGTAACACCGAGTTGCGGAAATTCGCAACGAGGCGGTGACACTTGTATGTTGCGCACATAGCAATTACTATGCTAACAAAAACAATATTCAATGATTTTTTTAATGTAAATAAATAATCGGTAAATGTAAATAAATTACATTTTCAAATTACGTAATAGCTGTAACAGCACCATAATGACCAGTTTATAAATGCAGTAGATGTCGGTTAACGATGTTTTCCTGCTTGAAACGTGGAACATAAGACGGTATGTGGACATTCGCAAAGCCAATCGGAGCTAATATCTGGCTTTGAGATTATGCTGATTTCTTATCGACTTAAATGGTGAAAATTAATTCCATTGTTTGGATTAAGATAAGCATAAAAAGCTACGAAATCAATATAGATCGATAGAGGTCAATAAGACTCAATACGATAAAATTTCAACTGAAATCGATAAAATTTCAAAATTGTAATTTTTCATATCGAGTTTTATCGTCTTATATCGATTTTATCGCATTTTATCAGGTTCTAATGCAGAAAATGGAATTAAGATTTACCATTCAAGCCAAAAGGGATTATATTGACTTCTAATGTTAAAACTTATTAACCTCTATTGACTTTTATCAACTTAAGTGTTTCTTTTTTACTTTTTAAGTCTATGGGTCTTTACAGTTTATTGTCTTACACGTTATTAAGTACACGGGCCTTCTATTGCCTTTACTGTTGTCGTAGGCCGGTAGACCACATGGAGATCTAAGTCAAGTAATTTAGTTTAGCCAACTTTTTAATCAATAAAATAAAAATTACCTTCTTTGACCAGTTTATTCAATATTTCAAATTTATTTACAATATGTACAAAATTTACAAGTAAAACCGAAAACCAAATAAAAAATCATATTGGTATATCAATATCAATCATGTATCATAATAAAAAATATATTTAAAAAAATGTTATTATGGATTATAAAATATTTTTGTATCTGCATTTTACAATATATTATGAAATGGAAAACGATCCTGAAGATAGAGCAAACATTTTACAAGAAGCAATTTCGAAACATAATTAGTTGCATATATACACGGAAAACACTTTCGGTGACGGACTCTCCGATGACGGAGACTCGCTTACCAAAATAACGGTCAATAGCTCTCCGGTGGTTTGGGCGATCGAGTCTCCGAGTATCGGCGACTCAGTTGCCGAACGCGGAGAATCATTCGACGATGAGCAGCGGAAGGTGGCGCTGTTTTTCAGCCGCCTGGAATTTCGGCGACTCAGTCGCCGAAATCCAGCGAGTGGGCCGCCGAACACCACAAGCTAATGGCGCTACTGTCGCTCGGTGAATGGCGCGCCAAAAGTGTTTTCCGTGTATAGTTGCATATATTTTCATATAAGTATGAAATTACCAGTATGGAGGGTTCACACCACTTCATTTTGCAATTTAAAACAGTAACCTACAGGTAGTGAAACAACTATTAGATTTTGGAGCAAATATTAACACCTGCATTGACATTGTAGTAATCACGAAATGTTGACCAAACCGGTTCCATATCTTATAATCAGTCGCATATAAAATTAGTTTGAAGCACATGATAAATTCTTCGTGATGGTGCCTTATGCATGTAGTAATCGCGCAGTATCGTTACAATCCGGCTTGATGTCTGATTATCGGGTTATTTCGCAATTAGTTAGAAACACATGATGAATTCCTTGTGATGATGCCTGGGGATTATAGTAATCACTAGCAATCATTGTCGTTCTAATCTGGTTTAATGTCTGATAATCGGTTTAATTCGCAATTAGTTTCTACGTTTTCGTACGGTTTCGTACAATTTTGTAAGTTTTGTACAGTTTCCTACATTTACTATGTTGACAGGGAAAATTTGTTACTGTTAGGATAGTTCATGGATCGGGTAAGTAAATTATTCCAGGATTAACAACAATAATAAATTTATTTAAAAGAGTAATAATCACGCTCTTTCGGTGTCACCTCGTGCTCGCGTCGTGCTCTCATGAGCTCTAGTCTTATCGAGTACAGGCAACGCTGCCTTATGCTTTCTTCCACCCTTATACAGATGGCGCGCATTTACATATACTTTCTTAGCTTAAGGTGGTTCTCTTCGTACACGCAAAGAAATACCGATGTGGATCAGCTCGATGGAGACCGACGTGAATCAGTCCTGTAGCACCGACCTGGTTTACGTCAGGCACAGAACTGTTCGAGCTCGGTCAACCGAGCCGAAACTGCTCGGTTGTCGAAGTAAACGGCCTCCCGTCGCGCGCGCGCGCGCTATAGATATACAAGCGGTCTGCTCTCCGTTGAGCTGCCCCTTCCCAAGGCCCGCGCGCTCTATAGATATACAAGCGATCTGCTCTCCGTTGAGAGCATAATTTGTGTTTATAATCATTAATATCTTTTTCGAAAGATTGGCTTGACACATATTTGATAAACTTAAAAGAAAGAGTCGAATTTCATCTTTCTTAAGCTGTGTTTTTCTTTTTGAAGTCCCGTTTTTTTATCAAGTAATACTTTACTTTCTGTGACAGTTGATATTACGCCAATTTACTCTCATGTAAAAATAACCATTTTTATTAATTTTTTTTCTCAAAAATTTGTTCAGCAATGTATGTAAACAAACATATGGTATCATTCGTGTGACTTTGAAGAGTATTTGTATATTTTTTGTAGAAGCTTCTCTCGTTTTTGCGATATGAAGAGAACCACCTTAATATAAATGTACATATCACAACAGTTACATACACAAAAAATTTACGAATCGTAATAAAATGTATGAAAGTATATAAACTCGTACGAATCAGAAAATAAATGTACAAAACGGTAAGATTCATTAAAACTTACGGAAATGTTCGTTTTCGTACGTTTTCTTACATTTTCTTATGTTTTCGTAAATTTTCTTACGCTTTCATATGTTTCAGTTTTTAGGTACAAATTCTAAGGATTTTATGAATTGTAGAAAATCGTAGATAACCGTAAGATACTGCAGAAAAACGTAAAAAAACGTACAAAACCGTACAAAATAGGTCCGAATTGGAATGGTATTCTACACTTTTGTACGGATTTGTTCGATTTCTTACGGTTCCTTACGATTTCCTACGTTTGTTTTTAAACCATACAGGGATTGAGCAAGATCTAAAAGTTGGTTAAATCAAGTTTATTATTAATTTTTACTATGTTTTGTCAGAAAATTTTAACATATTAATATATGCGCACAGTACTTGATAATCAGTTAAACTAGCAATGAGTGTGGAATAAACGATTAATTTTCGCAATGCCATCTAGGGTATATACTGATCGTGGGATGTCGTTCTAATCCGGTCTAATGTCTCATGATCGGTTCAATTTGCAATTAGATAGGAATAGATGGTTAATTCCTGATGATAGTGTATTGATATTGTAGTAATCACGAAATGTTCTTTCTAATCCGGTTCCATATTTGAAAATACTAGCGTTGATCAGCGCGCTACGCGCGCCATCGTTTCGTCTTTTGTTTCTCTCCTTTCGAGTTTCGAGATGGATTCGATTATTCGAGATTGCGAGATCGTTCGAGGCCAAAATAGATTATCTCGAATGCTCAATTTATATAAGGGAAGATGATTTACGTGAGTCCCTTAAAAGCCTGTGTACCTATTTATATTACTTCTACGAATGCGAGAATTCTTTTACTTATGTAACTAATGTCTTACTTTTATTTCTAAAAGTGACAAGAATTTTACGGTCATTAACAATAACTCAGACGTTAACGACAAAAGAACACAAGTTTTCCGTTCTCCAACACATACTTGGTAGGCCCGAAGGTTTGCAGTTCAAGACCGTAGAGAGAACACCTGAAATCTATATAAATATTTATATCGTATATCTATACATCTGATAAAACAATTAGGGACCAGGACACCGAATAACTTTCTCACGATATAGGTAATCTTACCCCTATTAAAAACTGGATTACAATATTTCGTATTTTTTACGTACGTAAAACGGCAACACGTAAAATAACAGAAACTTGAATAGCTAATAGGTAAACGAAATGGAATTTACTATGTGCTGGATTAGAGCGATATTTAGCTACGGCCTAAGGCGCAGAGCAAGATGATGAAAAATTCGACATGTATTTCAAACGTATTGAAAAACGTCGACTTTATTTAATAATTTTAAGGTACGGAACTTAGAAGGTGTTTTTCATAACGTAACTAAACTAAGAATTAACTTAAAACCGGATTAGAGCGACATTTAGTCTTTTTTCCGTAAGTACAGAAACATCAGAAAAATAATACGGGATACTTGAATTACTGACTCAGAAAGGAAGTTAAACTCATAACAAACCGGATTAGAGCGACATTGTGCTATTACCTAAGTTCATGTCACTGTGGGCCATGTGCAGTACCGCGACGTGGTTCTAATTTGGTTTATAATGACTTTCAATACGCTTGTGTGTCAGAAATCAAAGTTTCTCATATTACTGTTTACAATGCTACTGTAGTATGGAAAAAAGACCTAATAGTTTTAACGGTAAATCTAGTGAACTCGTCAGTAATGTTTTCTGTCTTGTGGTCGCTAAAATTATCCATTACATCAACGATTTGAAAGGATTTTGTAATACATGTCAAATTTTCCTTGCTCCTGTTTTGGGCCTTAAGGCGGTATAGTAGTCTTACGGTAACACTGCCTCTCTTTTACCGACAGAACTATGATAATACTGTATTATATAAATAATTATATCGAATAAGCCTTATAATGAGATGGTTGCCCTGCGTGATGTCATTATTTTTCATCCTACGCAGTTTGGAGCCGAAATATCAACGTCACCGTGAATAATTTTTAAAACGAAACCTAAAGTTTTTCTACGATACATTTATTTTTATAATATAAAATTGATCGTGTACTGCTAGTAAAACAGTCCGAGGACACTGCAAGGCGTATTACACCACCTCAACTAAAAAATTTAGGGACCTGAACACAATAACTTTTTTACGATGTAGGTGATCTTTCTCTTATTGAAAACCGAATTACAATATTTCGTATGTTTTACTTAACTTACAGTGTTTTTCATAACGTAACTAAATTAACAATTAACTAAAAACCGGATTGGAGCGACATTTAGTCTTTTTTCTGTAAGTACAGAAACTCTATGCAGGAACAATAATACAGGATACTTTGACTCAGAAAGGAAGGGAAACTCATTACAAACCGGATTACAACGACATTGCGCTATTGCCTAAGTTCATGCTGCTGTGGGCCATAACCTGTACAATCTAATCCGGTTTATAACTTTTAATACCTCGTATGTCAGCAATTGAAGTTTCTCATATTATTGTTTCTGATGCTTCTATGTACGAATCCGTACATACGGAAAAGACTAAAGGTCGTTGTAATACGGTTTACAGTTAACTGTAAGATTAGTCGTGAGTAATTTTTTCTCCCTCTAGGTCACTGAAATTGGAAATCAAGTCCACGATTTGAGATGTTACAGTAATACATGTCAAATTTGGGTAGTGTCATTTAAAACCGGTGACGGACTTCCTTTTATTTGGCAGTGTTTTTCAAATCGGTACCTTATTTTTTGTATTGGTGTCGTTCAGACCGGTTCTGTAATTCTTTGTATTTTGTACTGTCGTTCAATACCAGTAAGAGTTTTTTTTCTATTAGGTAGTGGCTTTCAAACCAGCTTTCTATATAGTCTTCATTTTTCTAGTGTCGTTCAAAACCGGTTCCTGATTTTTTTCTATTGCTTAGTGTCGATCCTAATGCGTGACCCAATTTCTTTTCTTGTTTCGCTCAACTCTGGTTACAGTATTTTTCCTTTCAGGTTGTGCCGTCTCAAATCGGTTACTAAAATTGAATTATGTAGCATCGTTAAAGACCAGGTATGGAGTGTTTTTTCTGTTGGGTAGGTTCGTTCAAAACCGGCAAGTGAACATTTTCTGTAGTGTCACTAAAATGCGGTTACCGATTTTTTCCTTTTGTATTACGTCGTTCTACACTTGTTTTTGTATTTCTTTTATTATGTCGTGTCGTTTAAAACCGGTGACGTAGTTTCTCCAATTTGGTACTATTGTTCTTAATCAGTTTCTCACTTCTGGTAGTAGTGTCGCTCAAATCTGGCTTCTAAATTTCTTCTATTGTGTGTTAGCGTTTGAAATCAGTGATGGAGTGTCATCTATTGAGTGATATCATTCAAAACCAGTTGTTGAATTTCTTCTATTATATAGTGTCGTTCAAAACTGGTGAGGGAGTGATTTCGATTGGGTAGTGTCGTTAAAAACCGAATTTTTTTCTAGTGTCGTTCAAATCCGGTTACAGAATTTTTCGTTCTGGGTCGTGTCATTCTAAACCGGTTTTCATATTTTCCCTTGTGTGTCGTGTTTCGTTCAATACCGGTTTATGAATTTTGTCATTGCGTCGTGTCCTTCAAAACCGGTATTGTCTGTTATTGGGTCGTGACGTTGAAAACCGGTTCTTGAATTTCTTCATACTTCGGTTTACATGTGACTATGGTATATAAGCATATTTTTGCTATTTTATTGACAATTCGTTAAAGACGATTTCAAGTCAGGAACATAAACTATCTAAATAGTTGACGGTGCATAGTCAACTGTCCATAAAGCAATACTTCAGAGTTACCTGCCTGAAGACATTATCTAATTCGCTGTGCGATCAAGTTGGACCATTAAATCACCGGTTTACAACGACGCACAGTGAGGATTATTGTCATTTTTATTCTCGAAATTGATAGCCCGCCTGTAATGAACGAATATGGACCGTTCAGGTCTTAAAATTTAGGGTTATTACCGTAGATTAGAGGGAAACTATCATTGATAGTGGCCCAAATTTTAAGACCTAAACAATCCAGTTTCCTTCATTCCAAGCGATGCTATCACATTTTAAAGTGAAAAAATCGTAAAAATATCTCTTTTAGGATGATTTTCCGACTCGAGAAGTTTGTGGCCACTATTAATGATAGTTTCCCTCTAATCGACGGAAAAAACCGTAAATTTTTAGACCTGTAAGGTTCACATTCGTTCATTCCAAGCGAAGCTATCAATTTTGAGAAAAAAATGGCATAAAGCCCCACTGTGCGACGTTCTGGATGCATTCTGACACCCGACATAAATAAGTAAATGAGCAAACAGACACCATCTGGCTCTGAAAGTAATCGTTAAATTCGTCCCATGAAGTCCTAGAAATCACGGTTATAGGTATCTGAGAAGTCCTAGAAATCAGGGTTACATTAATATAAAATTTCCCAGAAAAAACAATTATATATATCTAAAAGTCCCGGAATTAACTCTTATATATCTGAAAAATCCTAGAAATAACGCTTATATATATGTAAAAAAATCCCGGAAGCAACAGCTATATATATATATATATATATATATATATATATATATATATGGTTAATTTTTGTAAAGTTCGCACGGGCATTATTATGATATTAGCACTTCTGAGATATATAATGCCTTTACAATTACTCATGAATTACTTCACAAAGAAGAGGGGGTTATTCAAGACTTAACTCAAAACTAATCTTTTTTTACCAAGTTCATTCAGCCCTTCATTTGTAAAATATAGTCCAGTATCATAAAAGTTATATGTACGTAAGAATTACTCATATAAAAACTAAATTTTAAATAGAATAATTGCAAATTAAAATTTTTATAATTTTAACTCAGATTTGGAGATATTTTCAGGTTATAATGAGCTCATTTTAGGAAATAGGTCCTAAAAAATAGTCTATTAATACGAGCATGTGTTTTATTATTTATAAAGCATACATATTATATAAAACACAATATTAAATACATATTTTTAAAGAGGTTCTACCGGTAATAGAATTAAAATTGAGATATGATTGAAATTTCGTATATATATACACCCATATAAATTTTTGGAAGGCTACAGAGAATAGAAGCCAAGATAGAAATATTTTTCTTTTATGTCACTTAACATGGGCTCCTATGGGAAATTGTATTAATTTGCGTATTACAAAACATTAAAAATTGAGATTTTGTTCAAATTTTGTTGTAGTTGGAAATGAATACATAACGAGCATTATTTAGCTCTCAAAAATATTGTTCATTAGCTCTGACATAGTAAAACCGAATAGTAGTAGAGACAAATAGAATGTATAATCATTATTTTGTGTAAGTTCGTCTGTGCAACTTCTTTAGAAGCCTGCATTATTTACGTAAATAATTTACGTATATATTTTCAACAGGGTATATCTCACGAATAAACCATAAATAAAAAGGGCATACATTTTGACTATAGTGCAGTACCGGTAGAACCTCCTTAACAGGGTTGTCCTGAGTTGAATAGAATTATTCGAGATAGGATATTAAAATAGCAATAATTGAAGAGACAGATGTAACAGTGGCTATATATTGTAAATATAATAAATTGTTAATGTGAGTACAAGGATTCTAAATGCATGCTGGCTTTTACCAATGAGAGCCGTCGCTGTGAAGTTAGCTTTTCATCCGCTTTATTATAGAGGATTATGTGGACAATAACATAAAATATAGGTTATATAGCTATATCGTCGCACTGGCTTTTTTTCGTCTAGCATTTCTAAGTTGGTTTTTCTTGGTACCGCGCGACGATATTATCTACTGTTATTCAACATTAAAAAATTTTTTTAAATAAAAGTAAAATAATAGGTACATTAGTCATTTAACATATTTTTTGTGGTCTTATTACTGATGGTATTTTCGGCACATACCATAAAGACATTTATTTTTAAAGATACAATTATATACAGATAAAATATATAATACTTGATCTATATTAAATACGTCTCCTCAATTATTACGTTAAAAATATACACACTAAAAACTTAAAAATATAAATTTCTATCTAATATCTAGTAAAATAAATTAAAAACAAAGTAATCAAGGAGCGCGGGAGCGCTCCGAAGGCAAGTATCTGTCCAATGTAGAAAGAGCCTGAGGGACGACCGCGCTATCTTATACTTTGAAATGGGC
>JAPYZO010007447.1:0-10593 GCA_030522905.1 Torymus flavipes | reverse complement strand
AAGGTCAAAAATTAAAAATATTACCGCATAAATCTCTGTAAGACACACAATCAGAAGAAAAAATGTTATTTTCATGATGAATATTCTTCTTCAACACTGCAAGCTTTTAAGAAGGCGCGTTTCGCTATATGTTTTCATCGACGTTCAGGCAACGATGAAGACGAGTGACTGACGGCTCTGCAAAGAATAGCTAGCATAACCGGCGATATGATTGCCAGCATCCCGGTCGACCCGGAAAATATGAGTCAGCTTGTGCGCAGGGCACTGTCCTTCGCAGTAAGTGCCTTAACTATAGACACACGTTCGGTACAGGTATATACACCCAAAGTGGAGTGGGGCAAACGGGACAAGACGCACAGATAATAAGCTTAGTGCAGAGTCGTAATTGTTATCTGGGTGCCCTCTCTCTAGATCTTAGAGGAAGACCATACGATAATGTAAATGGCGAAAAGCTCTATCGTATTGTTCAATAGTTAGATATCTACACAAGTAATCAGATTCATTTTCTCAATGTTAAACAATAGAAATCTTTATAAGATATACAAAAATTATCAGTTAGTACAGCATATTCAATCTTTAGTAAACTTAAAAAGAATGTTTATCATGAACGTAGTCGAAATTTCCGCGTAGTAGAAAGTGTCTTCTTAAATTTCTATTCATTCAGACCCATCCTATAAGGCAGGGCAAGTGGAGATGTCAATTTCTATATGATTTAAAAAGTTTTATTGATTGAAGTTATAAATTTTACAACGGACATTTTAAATAATATTATATCTAAATATTTTATTTCTCGATTGTAGAATCCAAATTTGTTTATAATAGTCCAATGATATTTGCTATATGTCTACCCTGTGGTCTTAAACATAACATGAGGTCGCAGTCATCATCTTTGGCTAAAAAAACAATCAAATTTTTATATTCTTTCCTTTTTGAAGTAAAAATCAGCATAAAATATTGCTTATAATCTCAATGTTAAATAGAATAAAAGTATTTTCACTGCCAAAATAACAAATCATTACCTTCTTTCTTGCATCTCTTAACTTCATTCCTTAAATTAGCCATTTGAGTGTCTGTAAAGTCCGGGTGTGCTGGAAAAGAAGAACTCATTACCATTTTAATATTACTATCTGTTGTATCGTAGTTAGTACCTACTATACTTTTTGTATTATATACTAGTTAAAAAATTTTCCTTGATACATTATTTAATTAGTGTTTTTATTTAAATATAAAAAATTTGTTACATTAAGCTGATAATTTATAAATCAATGTTATTGGAAAAGTCATGTAGGTATAAAGGAAAACCAAATTTTTATAGTAAAGATTTATAGTAGTCGTCGCCCGACTCGCCCGTTTATCACTTCGTTCCTTACACACGCGCCCTTTGATATAGATTTTACTTTGCAAATGAGAAAATTTTTATTTTGCAAGACTATACTTTATTATTCCTTATTTATTACTTACGTTTATTCAAACCATCCTCTATGCACTTCGTAATTGATATGTCATCATTCCCCAATCTCTTTTTCATAAAGCACACCACAATGCAGCCTGCTCTGTGTGGAGTAAGTCGTTTTAAAATTTCTTCCTCAGTCATTTTCGGACCTTTATAAAATATATCTGGACAAAATGGTAAATAAATCACATTAAACCTATTTTTTATCGTTATTCAATGAAATATAATAAAACAATTATTGATACCGTAATCTATTCTATGTTCTCGATAGCATTCCCTGAATAGCTGTATATCGTCCTATTCCGGAAAGAAGTTTATTATTAAAAAATAGAAATTTTTTAGTAACCAACAAAATGTAATATAATGAAAGTAGAAATAATTATAGTAAATTTTATGGCAAGATCAAAAAATAAATTTATTACCGCATAAATCTCTGCAAGACACACAATCAGAAGAAGCGTCGACGTTCAGGCAACGTAGAAGACGAGAGACTGACGGCTCCGTAAGGAATAGCGATACGATTACTACCACCCCCGTCGCTCCGGAAAAAAGTGAGTCAGCTTGTGTACAGGGCGCTATCCTTCGCGGCCAAGCGCCTGAACTGTATACACATTCGGTACAGGTATTATGCGCCCGAAGCAGAGTGGAGTAAGAGGGGGACGACGGGCAGATATAATAAGCTTAGTTCAGAGTCGTGATTGTTACTGGGTGCCCTCTATAGCTATAGATCTTTGTTAGAAAATGAGGATCAGTATTTCTTGGAGTGATAAAAAGAGAGATAATTAGAATAATAGAATGGGTGGTTTATTGAGACTAAACACAATCTTCAAAGCGCTTCAATGCGCCATGCGCGTGGTACTCACTTTTCGGCGTACAGCGCGGTTGTTGCGCACACAAGGAAGCGATTTTAAATTAAATGAAGACTAACTTGAAAAATTATCTTTATTAAAAATTCAAGAGAACAATACTTACATCCGATTTGTATGGTATTTCTTGCGAATCTGACAGCGTTTTACGCTGAGAAAAAGAGAGAGCGAACAAAAAAATGCATCAATTGTTTTTTAACAAATAATATTTTTAAGTAACGAAATTATACGGCCACGAAGAAGCCTTTTCACTCGTTCGTGCCGTGCCTCTTCCTTTTGTGGGCGTTAAGTGTAACGTGAGGCAAAAAATATTGTGAAAATTTATTTTTTGCTTTAAATATAGTGACAAAATTTTTCACATTTTTTAATGTATATGCCTTATGTTCGTACGCTCGCATTTTGGATCCACAAAGCATGGCCGTCTTTGCGTACTTTTACAATGACGAAAAATAATGTTCGCTACACGGGCGTACAACTTTACAACACTTGGGTGATCTACGTACGCGAGGGCCAGCGTATGTTCAACTTTACACCCATGATACGAAAACTTACTTATTGGTGAAACCAATGGCCAACATTGCCATTTTTTTTTTTTTTTTTTTTCATTGTAGAGAATCCACCTTAAGAAGCATTTTGGGCTTTTATTCAAGTCGCGCCAAACTGAAGAAGAAAACTTATCGCCATTCGCCGAGGGCCGCCGAGCGCTACCGAGCGTTGCCGAAACGCGCCGCCGCACAGCGCGGATGGATAATAAGTATTTAGTACTTATATACGGGGTGCATATTGCAGCTAGAATCCACCGTTCACTTCGGTATAGACCTGCGCGCAGGCTGCTCGGCGATGCAAACAGCACACGACTCGCGCACTCGCTTTGCTCGCTATAAGTACCAGGGCGCCGTCTTTTCTCTGTGTATGAGAAGAGGTTGGCCAACAATTGACTAATCTTCTTGACCAACGGTTAGTATTATAATTCGTCAACGGTCGGTCAACCGTTGGGTTCGTTCAGTTAACCTCTCAGACGTTAGTACGCAGTCATGCTTATAGCTATAATAGATGTGCAGCAACGAAGTGAAAGGTGAAGTTTTTTTTTGTATTTAAAAAAAATGAATCTTCATTCTGATTATGGATAAAGATAATAAGAAACGTTCAAAGGAATATCGGAAGAGAAAAAAAGTGCAAAGACTTGAAAATAAAAGTAATAAGGCTCCACAATTTTTAGATAGTTTATCAAAGGAAAGTGTTTCCCATGGAAATGTACAAATGTGTTCTAAGAATAATAGTGAAAGTGATTATAGTACAGAAGATAGTGAACATAGTGATATAGAAAGTAAGAATAGTAATGTAACCATTGAATCCAAAGTGACTGACATGCCTTCGACTTTGCAATTCAATGAAATAGAAGAAATCAAACAATGGGTAGTTAGCTGCAAAATACCTCATGTCCATGTGGATAAATTATTGAAAATTCTGAAAAGAAGACTATTACCTAACATACCATTGAGCACTACAACTCTCCTTCAGAAAAATAATGATCCAGATATTGCAGATATTGCAGATGATGGGATAGACAGTACGAGTAAAATAAATATTTTAATTTTTAATATTGACTTTAACATATTATCTAATTTATATTAATTTTATATTTATAGAATCATGCACATCTCAAATTATAGAACCTTTACAAGAAATAATCATAAAAAAGGAATTGGAAGAGCCGCATTCAAATCTTTCTCGTTCAATGAAACATTATCAAGACATGGATAGTGGCCTTATTAAAACTAATACTGTAGATGAAATTAATATCCCAGTTATAAATATATCAAATGTTGCTTGTTCGACTCCATTTGAAACCGATGTGATTACTCAACTGGGTTTAATTCAGTACTGCTTACAGCAACTAAATGTGTCTATGAACCAAGTAACTACATCAGTGAATGAAACAAACAACCGAACATTAGTATTAGAGAATAGTATAAAGCAATTACATGATCGACAAAATGAGGCTTGTACCTTTTTGCTCGATAAAGAAATTATAAACAATACAAGTATTGACTTCGAAAAGAAGTACAAATTACAATTACCTATAGATGATCTTGAATCATTTTTGATGTTTGATGAAGAACTAAAAACAAATAACTCTCTCAAAAGTGATGTTGTGAGTATGGATATATATATATATAACCATGCTTATGTAATTTTATCATATTTTTGTACTGAATTAAGATTTATTTTTTTAGTGCACTGAACTGACGAATCGTGTTGATAAAGACTATTGCATTGCAAAATCATATTTGCAAATGTTGAGACTATTTATCACAAAAAATGTTGCGACAAAATTCACAGCTAGTAGAATGTCTATGGACAAAGAGAACCCCAAGGAAAAGTTTAAACCAACAGAGTTTTACAAATGTATGGAGGGTAAGTTACAAGTTCATATCTATTATCTACCACGTGATGATAAATTAAAGAAATTAATTTCATTCTTGAATTCACAGCTATTATGTCAACATCCAGACAAAAAAAGATGCTTCAAACAACAGAGAAAGATTTGACTTCAAATTTAAGTAATGTTTTATCTAATGCCAAAAAATGGAAAGAAAATAAGTCGACTGATTAATAATTTAAATTAAAATTTATTTGTATTCAACTAAAAACTTCACTATATTTATAACTTATAATTACTGCATACTGAATCTATACAATATTAATGTAATAAGTCACGGTAACTATTTCGTGTATATGTAATAACGTTTGGTCATCCGCTGGTCAACGGATGGTTGGTGAACGTTTCTACCAGGGATCTACTGATCTTGTCTAAGGTATTCTCAAGATTTCGCCGATCCGGGTGTCTAAACTCCATGGTTTTAAACACTCCATTAATTTACAGTCGTCTGTTTTCGCTGAAAAAACATTCAAAGAATGAGTAAAAATCAGCCTAAAATCTCCCATATATTTAAACTCTCGATTTTAAATTGAATAAAAGTATTGTTAGTGGAAAAATAAAAATTATCACCTGCTTCCGTGCATTTTTTTACTTCGTTCTTGTAAATAGCGATTTCAGCGTCTGTTAAGTCTGGGTGAGCTGGAAAAACGAAACACATTACCTTTTTTGTATATATATGTTGTATTGCAGTTAATACCTGCTGTACTTTTTGTGTTATGCTTATTGTTAAAAATTTGTTTTTGACATATTTTCGTACTTGAAATAATAAAGAAACGTAATATGAAGCTGGTTACTCGTAAGTCAATGTTATTGCAAACGTAATTAAAAATAAAATTTAGATTTTACTTTGCAAATAAGAAAATTTTTATTTTGCAAAATAAAAACTTTATTATTTCTCATTTATTACTTACATTCATTCAAACTATCGTTTATGTACTTCCTAATTGGTATGGGATCCACCAATTTCTTTTTCAAATAGCACACCGAAATGCAGCCTAATTTGTATAAGGTAACTCGGCTTATCACCTCTGCCTCAGTCATTTTCGGACCGTTCGTTAATGCATCTGGACAAATAGTAACAAAAATCACATTAAACCTGTTTCGTAGTATTATTTAATCAAATGAAATAAGGCCAGTATTGATACCAAAATCTTCTCCGTTTTCCCGGAAACATTCCCTGAATATCTGGTGTTGGTCGTACTATTTAAAGAAAAAAGTTTATTATTAAAAACCAGACATTTTTTATAAACGACAAAATGTAATCCAACGAAAAGTAGAAATCATAATAATAAACTGTATAGCAAGGTCAAAAAATAAAAATATTACCGCATAAATCTCCGTAAGACACACAATCAGAAAAAGGAACGTTACTTTCATGATGAATATTCTTCTTCAACACTGAAAGTTTTCAAGGAGGTTCTTTGGTATAGACTATTTTCTACGATTAGATCATAGTCTCTTATATAGTTAGAGATTATCAGTTTTGTACATAATTTTTATATTTTCTGCGTTGAATTTCAAAACATTGAGTTCTCTATTTGCTAGTACAGCATATTCAATCTCATATTAAACTTGGAAAGAATGCTCACCACAAATGTAATGAACTTTAAAAAAAATGTAAATTTTTGTATAAATCAACATCTGTGCCTTGATACTGCGCATAAAATTCTCAATTATTTGTAAAAATCTCGTAAGAAAATTGTGTATTATTCAAAATAAGTTTTATCTTTTATCATTTATATGTTCATTATTTGAATCAACCGAAGACAAGATTAATAATAAGATTTTATTTATAAGGTCATGATGTGAGGAAAGGTAGAGTGTTCTATACATACAAGAATTCTATATGAAGGCTAATGTATAGGTACATAAAATTTTCTATAAGATTTAAAAATTTTTATTAATAAAAGTTATGAATTTTATAATTAAAATTTGAAATAACTGTTTTATGAACTGTAATTATATTTAAATGCTTTATTGATCCATTGTATTGACATTTTTTAAATCCAAATTTCCTTATTACTGGCCAATGATATCTACTATTCGATTATACCACGGTGTTAAACATTGCATTAGTACGCAGTCATCCTCTAAAAAAATAATAAGTTTTAGTATACAACTATAATTATAGTTTTCTTTTTTATATTATCAAGGTGAATAAGTAGATCATTAATTAAAATTAAATTCAACGAAAAATACAAAATCAAAACTAGTCGTTACCTTCATCCATGCACTTCCTTATTTTACCAGCAAACTCAGTCACTCTACCTTCTGGATTTCGTGTTTCAGCTACGAAGTGCATATTTCATATTTAAAAGAGTTTTTGAATGATTAATATTTGTATTTTTTAAAGTTTATAATACGTGATATTTTATATTTAGAACATACCCTTATCTAAACTATCCAGTATATGTTGTCTTACGGGTACTTTATCGTAACGTTGTTTTAAGAAGCATATACCAATACAGCCCATTTTGTAAGGTGTTATTTTCTTGATAAGCTCGTCCTTGCTCATCGTTTTTGCTTCATCGGAAACTTTAACTACGGATAAAATGAATATTTACTATATTGTATATTAATGTTTATCGATTAGTTAATTGTTGAAAGATAATTATAAGGTGGCTCCGACGCGCTGAGCCGTATGCCGATATCTATGAAGGGCGCTTTTTAGGGTGCATTGAATTTTTACTTTAATAATGGACAAAATTAAAATGAAAATAGCTAATAATTAGTTATTATACTTTTAACCATGTGCACAAGACAAAATATAAAAAACAGAACAATTATCCATCACTATTGATCAAGTAATACGGCCCTGAAAGTGTATGTTGGACACCAGAAGCAACATACTATTGTAATCTATATAGATAATGAATTGTTATTTACAACTTTATTATCTACGAAATTATAGATTTTTAGCACAACTTTGTCTAAAATGAATATGTGAAAAGTCGAATAGGTACGTGAAAAAATTGACTAATTCTTTGATGAATATTCACTTATTACGCAGAGAAAATTTTATTTCAATACTTCAATAAGTGAATATTCATATCACTAAAGATTTAGTCAATTCTTTCACTTATTCGACTTTTTATACATCCATTTTTAGCGAGCACGTTAAATTGTGCTTCTTCCATAAGAGCCTGTATTAAAATAATGAGTTTTTTTTCTCTCTTTCATTTGCCTGATGAGCCCAATCGAGACACAGATTAATAAAAAGCTTGAGATTTCAGCTTTTGATGCAAATTTTTCTTTTTGATATTTATGGGGTTAAAAAAATACCGGAGCTATCTTAAATCTACATAAGCTTACCGTAGTCTAGCCCAGCTTGTGTAAAGCATTGTTTTAATGTTTCTCGTTGTCTTTGTTGCACATCTTCTTCAGCCAGCTAAAATGATAATCGATGTTTTAATGATATAATTACTACAATCTATATACGGTATAACACAATAACACAATTATTCTTCATCGTACCACATAAACGGCAGCACAACTCAATATCAAAAGAATCGTCACTTTATTCATTATAAACGTCTTTCCGTAACCGTGTATCGTGTATCGTTTTCACTTCAGCTTTCAATGCATACTAGTTCTGTGATTAGATTGCAGCCTTTTTATATGCACAATGATTTATCCCTTGCATTAAAAAGTATCTATTTTTCTGTTTAAATTTCAACATATTGGAAAATTCTAGCTTTCAAAGACTTTATGAACAACAAGTATTGGTAATTGGAAAATCTATATTTTGTTTTTGCTCACTCATAGAGGAGCTTTCAAGAGGTGGAAATTCGAAACAAAAAATGTTTAAAAAGATGTTTGAAGGCGATATATGTTGAAATTGTGTATGCGTGTGTGTGTGTGGGGGGGGGGGGGGGGAAGTGGGTGGGGGTGTGTATCTGTATGACGGATTATTACGTTTGATTCGTGGTAATTCTAGAAAATAATATAGATCCTAAAATTTAAATAAAGAGTTGATGATTTCCAGTATTTTTTAGAGATAAATTGAAAGATATTTATATTCATTCACTTATTTAAAACATTAAAGAGCCCTCTTTCCAAAGGTTTATGTACAGTTATTTATATGTGCCGTTGGCTTCTATATAATATATAAGTATTCTACATTAGTAATTAATTATTAAAATTACAATTTAGAATTCTATCCCAAGTTTCTTTTAATACAAAGTATTAAGAATTACTGTCGCGAAAAAATCGCAAAGATTGCATTTTGAGTTCGCTCATATTTTATTCCATTTTCTTTGCTCAACTTTAAGCCACCATAGCTTTGGCAAAAATTAATATTTTTAAATTCTGTAAAAAAGGAGTCAACCGACCCTTTACGACCGCTTTTTCAGGTAACCTTAACTCAATTTCCAGTGGCAACCTTTGCACCTGACAACTGCAGCAAGAGCTTCAAACAATGGGAACAGATTAACTTATACATACGAGATTTCCACAGATCACTCAATCCCCTCTCTGTCTTTCTTTCTCTGTTCTCGTGATCTGCAGTACCTGCATTCGCGAGGCTACGAGACGGAAAAGCGTGGAGCGATCCAGGTGAAGGGCAAGGGCACGATGGTGACGTACTTCGTCCTTGGCAAGGACGCGACGCGCATTGAGGGTGATTACCGTGACCGCAGCGCCTGTCGCAGCCTCGCAGCCGTCGTCTACGGCCTCGTCCAGGCAAAACGCAAGGCGACGACTGATTAAAAAATTAAGAAACAGTCGCGTGATTATGGTGTTCGTAAGTGTCATATATAGCAGGGCAGAGTTTGTGGGAGGACCTGGAATGTCGTCAAAGCTTTGGGGACGATGGTTGAGGAATGCCTGTAGATCGTTCAGTGCATGATGGTGACGAAAGTATTGATGAAGGCGGAAACGCTTGTTCAGAGTCTAGCATGGATTTTTTTAATTATTAGGAATTTTCAGTAAGGTGCTATGCTTAATGAACATGCTAGTTGAAATAAGCCTCGCCTGAGTTATATCTATGAATTATTAGAATTTTTTATTACTATATTAACACTGAGTCTATTCCTGTAGAAATTAGTTTATAATTACTATGCTTAAGTTTTTCAGTGCATGGTAACGAAATGAGGGACAGAAATTTAACAAATAGCAACTTAAAACGCTAGTTATGAGTCTGATCTGAGTTACAGGAACTTTTAGGGGTTTTTAGTATATAGTATACTATATTTGATCCCTCCGAATTCGACAAACATAAATAATTTCAGAATGCCTGAACTCCCCATGCATGGTAACAAAATGAATAAAGAAAACCGTTTTTACAGCAACTCAAAGGACTTGGTAAGACTCTGAGTTTAGTTATATAAATTCTTACGAGTTTTTAATTCTCTGTTGTAACGATCCTTAGATGCCGATGGTTTTCAATGACTTCAGAGTACTAAAGTCTTTTTAGTGCATGGTACTGAATAGATCTATAATTTAATAATACAGAGGAATCAGAAATTTTCGTTGAGAACCAAGTATAAAATTTGTAAATTTTTATAGTATATAAATTTTTAATCCTACACCATTAATTTTTAATAACAAATATAATATGGTATAGCTATAATAATATTGCTGTTAGTTGTAAGTGCCATATTGGGATTGAGCTGGAAATTCCACACAACTGTGTGCGTAAATTTTATTATTAATCAGAACATCTATTTGGGGTTTTCACGATTTTTCTAGAAAGTAACTTACTTTAAGAAATCTCCTAAAAGTTATTTTAACAGCTTTTATAGCACGGCGTGATCTAAGTCCGCACTTAGGTCACGCCTACCCGTGACTTAAGTAGTCCATTATTTCACGGCGTTTATCGCACTCGCTACGCT
>JAPYZO010007446.1:0-13914 GCA_030522905.1 Torymus flavipes | reverse complement strand
TGTCATTTTAAACAATAACACGATACCCAATAGACGATGGATTAAGTTATAAATGTAAATGTAACGGTATTATATGCTTGTTTATGAATACTGAAAGAGGCTACAAAAATGTTTCAGGTATAAATCAAACTTTATACACTTTCCCAAATTGATTTGCCAATCTCGTGCTGTACACTAAAAGATTTCTATCAATACTTCGCCAACGTAAGCCAAATTCCCTGTAACATCATTTCACGTGTTACTATAACTCAAACTAAAACTAACTTTACTCCTCTTTCGGATACAAAATATATTTATCCCAAACTATACTCCGCCATTTTGCCACCCGGACCGCGAGAATCCCATTCTGTTTCTTGTGCGACTCCGCGATGCATTAACTATGACGAAACAATGCCGGGTTATATGGAACCCGAGGGCGTCGGGTCGCATAAATATTTAAAAAAGTTATAAGACCCGGGGTCGGCAGCAGCAGCCTGGACTTATAACGAATTCCATGTGCAAAAGAGTGCGCGCGCCGCATGAAACGAGAGAAAGAGAAGCACTTTCATCGCCTCGTGTCCCCGACGTAGCTTTTTCATATTTCTGCGCTTTTTATCGCCCGCTCTGCCGAGCTTGAATTTTTCGAATATTCCATCAACGTAGGCCAGGCTCGTATATTACGGAATGAAAAGGGTCCGAACGTGCGTCGCATGCTACCAATTACGTTTTCTCATCCAGCCCGCGTCTCCCGCCCTCCCCCTTTTCTCGCTGATCAAACGAAGCGATCTTGTTCTTATAGGTATATATAAGTTTCACCGCGCGAGCTCGGGATATACGGGCGCGCGTGTATTCTGGTCGCGAATCGGAAAGATCCGACGGGGGTGGAGGAGGCGAGCAGGCGCCTAGAGAGCAGCGTCTCGTCGACGGCGGTTATGTCTTTCGATTTATGACGTCACGATGTTAGCGGAGGAGGAGGAGGGAGAGACGATTACTTTAGCTAAGATGGCCATCGCGAAAATGCCGTATATATTCGAGGCGAGCGTTAGAGAGGTTTGCTATATATGAAAACTAACGAAACGAGCTTTATTCGGGATAAGCATGATATGGTGGAGATGTTTGTTCGGGATTCGCGAGGATGGCTTTCCCGTAGCTATATCTGAAGTGTGCTTTATATATACGTGTACGATATTTGTCTTATATTTATGTATGAGGCTGGGGACGATTTCACGACTTATATATTATTTGTCAGAGGTTGATATTTTTCTTTGAGGAGAAGTTGTGTTTCGTTTGAAGGAATAAGTGTATGTATTAATCACGGAAAGACTTTGCTTGGCAAATAAAATGATAAATTGCGTAGTTATAATTTTATATATATGATGGAACTGAATATTAGGGAAAAAAATTATATTTTTGGATCACATGTTCTTTAAAGATTATGATTTATATAACAGCGATACATTCGTCATTCGGCTTTATTACTCTTAAATATAAAAAATACCAAAACATGTTTGCTAAAATTCAAAAAGAAAAATTGCTCTTTTCAGTGATTAAAAATAACTGGATATACCACAAAAGTAATAATTTTAATATTTTTTATTCATTTATTTATTTTTTCAAATCTTTGATACAATTTTTACATTAACATTCGTTATACTTTATAATATAAATATATATTTATTTATCAAAAAAAAGTGAATGCGTAATAAAATATGATATTAAGGGAATAGTTTGTTACGCTCAATGAATTAAACATTTCTTATCGAGCTATCAACATAAATTACGTTAGATATAATTTTAATTGTAAAGCGCGCGATACACATTTATGTAAAATATTGTGCCTTTACAGCCACAATTTCTCACCTATAATTCATTCGCGTGACGCCTAGATAAAGGAAAAATCGGAAAAACAGTTATTAATATTGTAATTTATTCGTATAGAATAACTGATTCACATTATAAATATAGGATATTTACATAATCATTATATTTTTTACACGAATGACGTGAATTCTTCATTACGCAACGTTAAATCATCCCATCCATTCCATACCAATCCAGCAAAACCTTCGATCTCTTTCCATTTTCACCCAATCATTCCCAAACGTTCCTCTCACAAAAAACGCATACGTTGACCAGACGACAGTCGTTAGTGTGTTGTGAGTTCTTGGAGTGCCGCATAACGACTGTAACGCATTCGGTATGCGCACGGCCGCACTGTTTCTTCTCTTTTTTTTTACTTTTGACCTCGTCAAGCCGCCAAGGCGGTTCCGCTCCGGATTCTCCAAATCCTAATACCCGTCGAAGGTCATCGATGCCTCTCTTCCAAGGGGCGCTGTAAAATCATTGCGTCACAGGCGCGCGCGCTCGCACCCACAAAGGGGTTTCCCTTCCGTCAATACTCCAATTTTTTTTCCTATCCCTTGCGCGCTCCCACCTTGCATTAGAAGCCGAACCCCAGCGGCCTAATAGTCGTCCAAGGCCATGACGCAACGCCGTCTGCTCTTCATAGATTTTTTTTTCTCGTTCGCGTTTTGCGCCTTTATTGCCGGGCGGTGCTCGTGCACGACTCAAAATGCACAGGTCCTCGCAGTCTCCGGCACGCGCTCGTAGCGAGACGATCTAGTTTTCTGGGGTTTCGGTGATGATTGCGTTGTTTTTTGGTAAAAAGAAAGGGTGAAGCGCGGTTAGATTGCGCGGGTATCCGACGGGCGCGGGAGGCTGAGTGAGCGGGTGCCGTCGCCGAGCTGCTGCCGTCGGACGCTGGATTCGAGTGGAAGCGCACGATGAATAGAGTGGTATATAGTGCAAAATTGTTCGTTGTTGTTTGCTATTTGTTGAGGATTAATTGTGCAATGTGAATCGAAGATTTTTATAAAGAATTGTGTGTTTGAAGTATGTGAAGATAGCTTTCCGTCGGCCGGTAAATTCGTTTGTTACCTTATAGTTTCCGAACTGTATGGTTAAATAAATTATTTATTTAAAAAAAATAATTTGTGCTATTGAATAAAATTTTAAAAATCAATAATTGTGATAATTTTACATAATTTTGATAGATTTTATAGATGTGCGACAAGCCGTCTGCTTGTTGAACTCTTCCAATGTTCCGTCGGATACATTTCTTACTGAAAAGAACTTATCATAACTTGTATTATTAATTGAATAATTGTCATTCAATTATTTTCGTAATAATAATAATAAAATATTAATAAAATTAACGAATACTTTTAGTGAGTGTAAAGATAGTGAATGTTTGAGGAAAGGGATCCTCAAAATGTATTTATTTTTTAAATCGCTATAAAGCTATCACTTGTTTGTAAAGAAAACAGCTTATACAAATATTACATCTAAAAATTTATAAACTACATCACACTATTACTGAACACGTAGCTTATCAGTATTTACAAATATCATCGGCAACGACTTTCTCAAATTCCACCGAATAAAGTCCCTTGTGTAACCATGCGCCGCTTGACTTCGGCCTCTCGTTTAATATTGTCAACTGGCAAAAAGGAAAGCGCAATGACGAGCACACTTTTTTTTGCATAACGGAATATTCCCGCGGCATTTTTGCACGCAGCTGCGCTTCGGTAATTGCTCGAAAGTGCGCCCTTTAGCGCAGTGAAACCGCGATCGTCATTGCGAGAGAAAGAGTAAGCCTTTTTATCCAGCGTTCTCCTCTCGCGGTAGTTAAGTGACGCCAATATTGACAAAAAGCTCGAGTATCGGGGGCGCGAGAGAGATCTTCTCTCCAGCTCATTCCAGCTCGCAAATGTGCACAGCGTAGCGCGCCGCACGGTGTACTTACTCTGTCACGCCAATAAGCTGCCCATAGGTACTAAATTTTATTGCGGTTCCTCTCTCTCACTCGCTCTGTCTGTCTCTTCTTCCCTCTTGATATAACCCTTGTGGATTAAATTAAAGCATCTATTATTTACACTCGCCACGCACGCATCGCGCCCGACCTCTGCACTATTCATTCCATTATTCGCGTCCGTGAGAAAAGCTCGCGGGTATTGTCTGCGAAATTTATTATGGAAAAATATTGTTGGAAAAAACATATTAAAATAGCTTTTTGCAAATATATTTGTTGATTTATGTGGTAAATAACTTTTTATGTGCATGAATTTCGACGATATTTATCGAGCTGGTCGAAACTTTCCGTCGGACTAGAAATACCTTTATTCTACTTGATTTTGGGGATCCAAATTTAAATTATTAATGGTATTGGGTTCATGCATAATCATCACGCTCTCGTGAATTAATTAAATTAATAAATTGAAAATTGTAAATACTGATTTGAATATAATAATGGGTAAATAAGATATTTCTACGATTTGGACGACATTTTTTTTTTAAATTAACCCTTGGTAACGTTTTATGATACCTATGACATAATTTATTAAATTAAAAAATGTTTATTATGAAAAAAGTTAGCTGATGTTAAATAAAAAGAATTATTAACATATGCTTAGTGAATATCTCTTCAATGTTCAATGAATTCAGTCTTATTCTTCAAAATGTGTATCGTTTTACAAATATTCTGACATGATAAAAGGCAACAGAAGCTAGATAATTATTTTACTCTAGATATTAGAGTTTAAGAACTTTATTAAATAACATTAAAAGCTTTCATTAGAAAAAGTATGACTTTAATAATATTGATATTTAATTATTTTTGTTTCAATTTTTTTTAATGTACGTTTATCATTATTTTATGTATAGTTCTCATCATTCTCCACTACTAAAAAAGCTCTGGTTAATATATTTCTATACTTTTCATCTGTTTACTTCAGAAATATCAGCAGAAATGTTTCTTAAACCTGCATCATGCCCAACCAAAATAAAAAACACTGATTTAAACAACTTTTTAAATCTTTGAAACCGCAATAAATATTATTATTATCATTTTCTTTTTTCATGCAGCTTCAAACAACAAAAGCCTTTGGCTGTCTTCTCCATTTATTCCATCCAAAATCTCAAGTATAATCACCACCGCCATCTTATTTTTAGAAAACTCAAAATTATTTCCAACCAAGAACAAAGCAACGAACAGGAGACTCGGCGAAAACTTTTCGAAATCATCATAAACCATTTTTCAACGCTATCACTCACGTAGCAAATGCTTATGTGCGGGCGCGCGTTTCAATTCGGCTCTAAACACACGACGGCCTCGTTGGCGCGCGCGAACGAAAAAATAAAACAAAAAAAGACCTGCTTCCGTGCAGCTTTTAACGAAGATCAAAGGAGGGAGTGGCGGCGGCGGCAGCGCGGGTCGATCGCTGAAAACAACATGGTGGATGTGCCTGGCACGAGAAGCTTTTTGTATATTATTCGGAATGAAATCGTGGATATTACACAAATATTTATATAGAGTCGAGTTGAAAAAATTATAGTAAAAATATATATCCTGGAAAAATATACGTTTTGAAAATTTTAAGTTGCTTATATAAACATTAAGTATACATTTTCTAAATGGGTTTAAATTTATTATATAAAATTAGCTGCATAAAAATAAGCTCCGATCTAAGATTTACCAAAAAAATAATTGATTTTAACCAAAGACCAGACCCAATTCCACAACTCACACTTTTAGGTCGCGCACACACATAGCCGCGGATTCCGCGTGTCTGCCTGCCCAGCCGCGGTTTACGAGGTGTCGCTCTCGTCCGGCTCCGGCTATTGTGTCGCTAATAAACGCACTTAGCCAAATATGAATATGGAAACGTACCTAGTGTGTCCGTCTGTGTATGGGCGTGCGTGTGTGTCGTGCGCGCGCGCAGCAAATGGCGCAATCCCATTTGCCGATGACACTCCGGCTGTTGCCCGACTCTCGTAGCTTATATTATGTACAAGCAAATATGCCTGCGTGTAGCTTTTTCTTCGTTTTTATCTGTGTTGGTTCTACGATTAGCTCGTGTTTAGAGGCGCGAGGCAAACGATAATTGGTGATTATCGCCTATTTGAGGATCGTGCTCTAGTGTTGAATTAGGATAGGTTTCGTTGATCTTTGTAGGTTTTCGAGAATTTCGCGTTATGTTGACTCATAACGTTAACGAGGTCTGATTTAAGATGTTTATCCACTATTTTTGGGCGTTAATGTTTGATTATTAGCCATATTCTGGGTTATTAGACCAGCTGTTAAGAGATTATTACACTTTTTGGACTGATAACCTTGATTTTAATCAATCGCCATTGTGAATCAATCATTGCCTGAGAAAACGATATGAATTATTTGTATATAATTTATATTTTGAAGATGATTAAAAACCATCATTAAAAGCTTATAATTTATGTAATATATTTACAATTTAATGAGGTACATTAATTACAATCAAAGTATATATATAAAAGATCGTAAATATTAAATTGTATTTATATATATATATAATTAACTCAAAAAACTTAAAAACAAAAATGGTCCTACCAAAATCAGAAATTAGGCTTATTACATAATTAATTAAACTTAATTGTATATTTTACCACAACATAATTTTATATACAAGTATCTTAAAAATCTTGTCTAAAAAATAATATTCTTTTCAGGAATCCATATGCGGCGCAAAGATATTCTTGCCGTCGGGTCGCCACCATTTTCAGACAGTCTTCGAGGTAAATATAAACTGCGTTGCCTACTTTTTTACGCTCGTTGACGAATGAATGGGAAGTGTGAATCAAGTTTTTCTAAAGCGTAAAACTATATTATATATTCGTGAATATTTTATTTATTACACCTTAATTTACATAAATCACTTTCTACGTCTGAAGGAGAATAGATTTTCAACACTTTACTATAAAAACTGTAATTTTCCTACACTGTATTCTAAAATCTATCCTAAACTACTATTCGAAAGAATTTAAAAAGCGATTAAGTTTTATTTTATATTGTCTCGTATTTATTACATTGTATATATTGAATTCGTTTTAAAAGTTCCGATTTCAACCTTTAGATTTTTTATATATTTTAATTCCATTGCAGTGAATCTGCCGTAAAGTTTCTATTTGCTATAGATTTCGTATATACCGGCAAATAAACGTTTCACCATCGTGTTTACAAGGACGATTTTAATAAAATCAACAATATTCCAATTTTTATGGCTCTTATATTTGATTTGCGTAAAGCACTTAGCTTCTATCATACACTCTGGCCGCACTTTTGTCAAGAAAAGGCTGTTAAAGCAGTTGCGAATGTATTTTTCATTGTTTTATAAATTTATTAATCATTAAAATGCGCTTAGTTCCTTTACATTTAACTCTTTTATAGTTTTCATACGAATGAGCGTGCCGTATACATACACACACACACGCATAACACGCTTAAAAACGTCTAGGAAAACACACTCGCGGTCGTTACAATAAGTGAAAGCTTTTTTATAATCAACATGAAAAATTAATAAGTTTGTAAAAGGCCGGCTTAAGTAGCTCTTTAATAAGTGCGTAGAAAATAAAACCCACGCGAGTGCTCGCTCGCGCTGCATAATCGGTTTATTTATGTAGCTTTCGATGAACTAACTTTATCGCCGCAGTCACTCGGTACATTAAAATTATTAAAAACGTATAAAACGATAATTGATGGACTTGCAAATTGTCCTTTACGACGACGACGCTCGCGTTTCTTCATATCGACACGCCGCACTCTTTTTTCGCCTTTCACGCGAACCACGCACACACGCAACCCGCGAAAATTACCCCCACGCGCGCGATAAATCAGCAAAACGCTCCCTAAAAGCCGTCGATACGACTTCGCCGTCCCTAATTAAGCAATTTCATGCGCTCTGAAACGATCAATCGCCGTAATGTCCGTCCCTCGCGCGCGCGCGCAACAAAAGTCCAATGAAATATTGCGAATCCTTAAATCTCTCTGCTGCGTTTTCGGGGTGTACTGCGCAGTGTGCAGTGCAGCAGCAGCATTCGTCGCTGCCTGTAATTAAGTGGCATCTCCCGGTCGCTTTTATTGCCTCTCACGCGAGCAGCGCCGTAAAGCAGCAACGGTCCGCGTGATTTTTAAGGATATATTTACAGGAAGCTCGCTCTTCGGTAAAAACAACTGGTACTACGCGATTTCCAAAAGTGCATCATCTCGAAATATTATAACTCGGTGGGCATCGGTTGCTTGCGCTCTCTTTTCCGGGCGAGCTGTGCGCGTGTCGGCGGTGGCGCGGCTGTGGCGCGGCTATCATAAAGCCATTAAACTTTATTGTACCGTGCCATTAACTTAAATATTACGACTCACGTGTCGCGAAGAGAGCGAACCTCGCGCTCGTTGATTTATCGCCCCGCGAGATCGTGACATAAGGCACGCCGCCGCCGCCGCGACTTTTTGCCAGAAGAGTTCTCTCTTCAGCTCTACGTACACGTACATATAGGTATTACCTGCCCGATTCCCCATCATGGTGTATATATATGCGCGAGCGACTCTCGAAGGCCTCGTTCGCCTCTCTCGCATCTATTTCAGAGCCGTCCGTGTGTTTTCAAGGACGCGAGCGCGTGAGCTCGTCTGTGCGCTCGCTCGCTCTTTCTTTTTCTCATTTTCCACGCCACGGTTTTTCTGCTGAATCCTTGAGCCGCTCCGAGAGTTGCTTATATACATAGTTGCAGCAGCAGCAGTGCTGAGTATGCGTGTGGGGAGGAGGAAAAAAGGAACGGAGCTGCGTATATATATAACGAGGCAGCGGTTTTACACGAAAGGAAAAAAAAAATGAAGAACTGTGTTCGTCCGTACACGGTGTCTCACGACAATGTACGTGACGAATGATCGTAGGTAATTAGGCGTCCCGTGAGCCAGCGAACGAGCTCACGCAACCAACTGCTGCTGCTGCTGCTGTGCAAAATGGATGCATTCTAGGCTGGGGCGAGCGCTAGCTTCCGGGTGGCTCGCTCAGGCAACGTGTTATTAGAGAAAATGGCTTTTCGAAAAAGTATTTGTACGTTACGTGCACGCGCGTGTGCACTGTGCGCGGCAGTATTTGCGCGGTAATGAGCGCACGGCGTTGTTGTATGTATACGCGGTCGACGAGAGGTGGAATCGTTGTTATATGAGAAATTCAATCGGAACGTCGCTTGTAGACGTAAATTTTAACGTTCGTGTTTCTTTTTTCTGTTGCTGTGTTGATTTTAAAAAGCGCTTGATGCTGCTGCGCTGTTTTATCTCGGTCGTTGGCGAAGATGAGCTGGAAAAAATGTCGTTACGAGGCGTGATTGGTTGTTAGTTTTTGTCGAATGAAACATGACACAGATAAACTTACTTGTGCGCGGTTTGAAGTCGAAAAAAAGGAGTACATTGTCTGATCGAAGGTTTAGTTATCTACTTAATGATTACGTGATAATTGAGCAGTATTATTTCTTATCTTATTGTAGATAAAATGAGATGCCGGGATGTAATTGTCCCGTTACTTTTTATTATGGGATGACTTGTACTTTATACTAAATGTATACTTAAGAATGTAATTACAAAATATCAATAAATAAATGATAATAATTATTTGAACATGTTATGAGACAGCACAGTTAAGAAAGAATTATGCATATTTTATAAGTAAAATTTGCTGTTATTATTTGCATAAATAAATTCTTAAAAAGAGATAAAACATTCTTGTCACGAATATAATTAAAATATCAAATATTTCAAAATTCACTAGAAATGAACATACCTTACTCTCGGGTTGAAGTATCTAACTCACCTTCTCATATAACTTTTTCATTCAGTCCGTCCTCCTCCTTACAAACCATTCTCAGAAATCCAGCTTTAAAAAATTCATTGGGAACCCCCACGATTACTCGAAATCCACTTGGCAGCGAAGTTTCCTATCCTCCTCCCCATCCAATCATTCCTATATACGCATACCATCATCCGCTCTCCTCTTTCTCTCGAAAACCATCGTATTCCTCCTCGAAAAAACACGAGAGTCAGCCGGATAAACCGCAGGAACCGCCATATTTCCCTCGCACCACGCCAAGAAACGGATTTCTCGCACACATGCGAAACCCCGGCAAATAGAAAGAGAGAGATACACACAGAGACAGAGACATACGCAAGGCCCGGGGTGATATATATCAAAAGGAATGGGTTAGATGAAGGCAGTGGAAGTTGGCGAGAAAGACGCCGGAGCTGCCGCTAGAGGTAGTTCCATGCCTCTCTCAGCTCCGAGAGAATCGAATAGGAAGAGGAGGAGGAGGAGGAGGAGGGCGACGAGGTCAGAGGGGTGACGGGCGCGGAAAGGGTCGGAAGGAAGAGACGGAGTAGGAGGAGGCGGTATAGAGGTGGAGGTAGAGAACGAGAGAGAGGGAGAGCGAGAGAGAAAGAGCTCGCAGAAAAGGGTACGAACTTGGCACGAAGAAGATTTTATACGAGTCTCGGGGATTCGGAATGAGAATTTACGGGCGGTCTGTGCTCGCGGAGCGGACGGAAAGGGAAAAAGAAAGGTAAAAAAAGGAGGAAAGAGAAGCGTGTGCGCTGAGGAAAAAGAGTAGACTTCTTGGGGGATGGAGGTATTCGTATAACGTATATATATATATATATCTCCAGAGTGGGAGGGTGACACGAGGGAGAAAAAGGGGACGCGCCCGGAGAGATAAGTAACATTGTTTCGAGTAAGACGTCTTCTGCCATTTTTCTTCGTCTCCGCAGCGGATTTCGTATAGCTGTGCGAGCTTTCGTGCATGCACCAGACGTCGCATCGATATACCTTCGAAAGACAAAATAAAAAGATAAGAAAAAAGGGAAAATAGGGGTGGTTAGTTCGAGCATGCGCGCGCACGGCGCTACGATCTCGCTTCGATCAGTGGCCGCGTGGGCCCCATAAGTATGTAAATTGGAATATTATTCAAATTCGCCTCTCTCTCTCCTCCACTATCTCTCCCTCGCTCTCTTTCAGAGGGAGAGAGAGGAAGACCTTCGGCTGCCAAGCTAGCAAGAGAGAGTCGGCGAATCGCGCTTGCGCATGCGCGCATCAACGTCTTTATGAACTTGTTATTATACGAAGCAACGGATAATCAAAGAGCGGTTCCTTATACACACGCGCGTGTACATACCTAGTGCTCGCTCTCTCTTTCTCTGCACTGCGCGAGTGCAGTCGTTAGCATTCTCTCTCTTTCGCTCCCTCCTGCACGTTTCCTCTACCTCTCTCTCCTTCTCCCTTTTTCTGCGCTCGCGCGTTTTTTCCCGTCGCTCGGGCTCTCCTCTCGAGCCGCCTCTCTATCTTTACTGCATACACACACGCGCAGCGAGCATTTGCACTTTTCCCTCTTTCGTTCTCGCGCGTTCGCCACGCTTTGCCCTTTAGCGATGCGTGCATACAGCTATATAGGTACGCGCGCGAGTATCGAGTGAGAGAGGGTGCAACTAGAGAGGCTTCGTAAGCATTCGCTGCGCGGAAAGGTCTCGAGGATCATGTACGCTTGCGCTAGCGAAAGAATATACGATGATATATGCGATGCACTACGCCGGGGGCAGCGTAGTATAATATACACTTCTCTTTCTCGCATGTGTGTACGTGAAGTATATTGAAGATCGTCTTTCTCTTTGCGAAGTTCCGGAGTTGTCATGTTTAATTCAATAGCCGGGGAAAATGATACGCCGCGTCGTCGCAGGCGAGCGAACCGTCTTTTCCGAGGGAACGTGCGTGCGGTACGTTCAATGTTTCATGCGCGATGGAGAGTGCTTTTGTTAATTATTCACGCCGCGGCGTGGTGAGACAGTGCGCGAAGCTTGACGAAACTTTGTAACGTTTATTGTATTGAGAATGACGGTGGTGATGGCTTGAAGGGAATATTACGTGTGAAAAAATTGAATTATTCTTTGTAGTTGTAAGGGAGAGTGGGGCTATTTTGTATATACTTTTCTTTTGTACACTTTCAATCGTAACGGAATGTAATTTATAATTTTTGAAACTTTGTATAAGTATTGTATAACAAAGGTTTTAAGCTGCAAATAAATTGAACATGAGTGCACAACGTAGCCCAAGTCTCCCCTATAGTTAATATAGTTTTAGAATTCAATTCATACATTAAATGTATTTTTTAAATGTAATAAGTATTCTTTTTAGTGATAAAAACTTCATTTTAAATTAAACATAAAAAACATTTTTCATCTCTAAATGCAAAAAAAATCAATATTTTCGCCATTCCATCCTTTCTCTCTCTCTTTCTGTCTCTCCTTTCCTCTCTCCCCGCCATAAAAAACAATATATCAAAAAAGGCGAAAAGCGCCATTCGCTAGATCGCGAATGAAAACGAATTCCCGTCGGATGTGCGCGCATATATATCCCGTCTCTCTCGCTCGCTTTTCGCGCGGGAGTCGTCGTCGTAAAATTCTCTCTCTCTCTCGCTCTCTCCCGCGCTGCACACGACGAAATCGCAGTCAAGACTCGGGGCTCGGCTTGCCGCTCTCGTCCTCATGGAAATTTTAATAGGACTTCATTGAAATTCACATGCATCTTTCCTATATATATTCTCCAGCGCGGCGGTATCGCGCGCACGAGCGTGCATATATATTCCAGAATCGAAATCCATTCGGAGAAAAGGCCGCCAGCCTACGGGCGTACTATACGCTTATATATCTATATATAACGCGAGAGCGCATATCCTCTCTCGGGTGGCGAGTACACGCTTTCTCTTCCTCTTCGCGTCTCTCCCTCTCGCTGCTGCTGCCGTCCAGTCGATGAATAATAACATTTCACCTCGCTCCTCTCTATGCATACGTACGCACGCTCGCGCCACACCTACGTATAACTTGCACACAGCTTCTCACTCTCTCCCTCCCTCGAGCTTCCTTTGAAAATCGAATTTCCGGCGAACGGGCGAGAGCTGAAGCTCAAGCTCAAGCTCTCTCTCTCTACCCCTCCGCTGCAGGCTCACGTCCGGGGGGTGGTATAGGAAAAAGGAACGCGAGAACAGAGAGCCACGGAAGAAGGAGGGAGGGGGGAGAGAGACTACGACTACTACTACCAGCAGCGCGTCGCTGCCCTAGGCCAAAAGGGGGCTAAAAGCCGGTGTGCGCCGCGCGCTTATTGATCCGCCTGCGCACAGCAGCAAAGACGCAGGGGTGGGAGAAGCTCTCTCTCACTCTGTCTCTCCCTTGGCGCGAGCGCTAGCACAAGGGTGGGGCTCGAGGGTAGTTTTCTCGGAAGGCGCGCTGATTGGCCGGGCTCGAGGAAAGATGGCCGCCGTAGAGAGCGGTGTGCGCGTCGTGCCGCCGGAAACGTGACGCCTCGACGGCGCTCATGCCTGCAGCGTAGACGTCTTTTCTTGGCTTTTCCTTGCCTCTCTCTCTCTCTCTCTCTCTCTCTTTCTCTCTCTCGGTCTCTGCGTGAGCGCAAGAAATAAGCCCGCTGGCTAAGAGGCGAGAGAGGGAGGAACAAGAGAGAGGGAGCGGAGCTCTCCCTTGGCGCTTTTTGCGAAATTTATTGCGGCGATATATTCGCATCCATTAGATGCCCGGCTTCTCTCTCTCTCTCTCTCTCGCTCTCTGGGCCGAGTTCTCTCGCTTGCGGCTAAGTGCACTCTTTTACTCGAGATCCGGGCCGAGCTGGGCTTGCTCTCTCTCTCTCTCTCGCCGGGGTATAACACAGCGCGAGCCGGCCGGGCAGCTTCCTTTTGCAAGAAGCCGCCTTGCTTTTGCTGCTGCCTGGTCGTCGTCGTCGTCTTTTCTGTCGTCTCGCCTCGCAGCTTTTCTCTACACGCGCTCGCTCGCTGCAGGAGAAGAAGAAGAAGAGGAGGAGGAACGATCGTCGGGAAACGATTGCGCGCAGCGAGCGAGAGGTTGCTTTTTAGTTTTATTTCGCCCCTTTTCCGTGGCGGCTTCTTTTTCTTCTTTTTTGCCGGGAGAGAGAGCTTTCTGGAAAAAAAGCTAGGGGACTATTATAGGGCTACGGTAGCTGATGGGTAAAGAGCGGTAGTTTGACGGTTTTGGTATATACGCGAGATCGTTCCGCGCTGTGG
>JAPYZO010007443.1:0-12814 GCA_030522905.1 Torymus flavipes | reverse complement strand
AAAATTTAAACTCTGAAAAATGATTTTCAGGAATATTCTACCACGTTTACCTTTTTAATATTACTCGCACAGCTTTTTAAATTCTCTGATAACTTTATTACTTTTTAATTTTCAGTACGTTAAATACTTATATGCTGGTGCAATATTTTCGCTTATCATGCGATTATAAGTTTACCAGATTCATACAACACTTGAAAATTTAATCTTTTTGGTTTCTTCATAAAGTCATTGGACTGCAATCGTTAACACTAAATCTAATCGAAAACTGGATAATATTAACCTTCTCAGATTGTAATACATCTTCTATAGACATCAAAACAATGACACTATACGGAATAGATACATCAATCTGTATAATCATTCATAATGCTTCCGCATGTTTCTGCGTAATCTCGAGCCGCCACTAAAAAAAATATTACAGTAAAAAACCATCGATAAAAGAAACGCGGAAAAATCAAACTGTTTACGTCCTGTATAAGTCCTGTATAAGTACGATACATAAAATCCACGCATAAAAAAAAATACTAAAAAAGAAAAAGGGATACCCGAACACCGTGTATACTTATTAAATATATTCATCTTTCTGTTGTTGCAGATCTTGGTGTCGCCAGTGCTGGCTGGTTTAGCGGTCGGTATCGGCGTGCCGATACTCTTGTTCTACGTGTATGGCGTGGTGCCGGTCTCACTGTGTCGCAGCGGTGGCTGTGGCGTTACTACCAACGGTTCCGGCGTCAGGTTCGAGTTCGACGACGAGAACGAGCTCATGGGCGCGCTCGCAGGCAGAAACACTGGAGGTAACGTATACAAATCGTATTTCAGCGCTCGCATCTTTTAGTAGTTACGTTATTTTGCTGTAATGTTGGCTTTTATGCGACAGATATGACCAGTGCATTTTAAAAGAGGTACACGTAGAGGATCGTTACGTTGCTATTAGTGTGGGTGGGGGCAGTACGCGGATATCAAAATAAGAACGCGTATTTGGGCCTCGGCCAATGTGGGTTTTGGACCTTTATCGATTCACTAAAAAAAAAACGCTACATAGGGTAAGTGTGAGAGTTACTTTAGTGGTCGACACAAATTGGCAGAGTTCTAATCAAATATAGCTGTTCTCCCTAGATTCTTCATCGTTAAATGTATTTCCATAATTAGAAAATAGATCTTGATAAATTAAAACATGTATTTTTTATCAAGATTGATCATAAACTTCTAACATTTCTCTTCTGACGTCCTATATGTTAAAAGATAGTGTACAGTAAATGTAAAGACACAGTAACTCCCATATTTATCCTACCTCGGTTTTCAGAATTTTATTTTAATATAAGATGAAATACATCTACAAAAGACTCCAATAGAGTGGAGATAATGTACGACATTCAGCTCTCGCTTTGTATAAACCTTGTTGTCTGAAAACATGGAAACGATCATATCGCAACTGGTCTGTGTAAACAGGTGTAGGATCCAACCTATCTCGCATGAGCACTGCAAAAGCAATGCCGAACAGAGCTAATAATCCAGCGAGGGGTGTGGGTTTGTCAACCCACGCTGCTCCTCGAAAGTAGAAACAATGGCCATGCGCGCGGTCGCGCAGGCTCGACACGCTTGACATGCCTAATGATAATGTCAATTCACTCTCTCCTTCTTTGTCCCGCAGACGCAGCCTCCATAGATGTGGCGAGCCACCGGGGCGGAAATCCGTCAATAGGGGAGGCCTCGCTCTCGCTCGGCAGTGGCAGCCAGCTGGAAAAGCTGGGTCGCGAGAACGACCGCGAGAGCGCGAGTAACGTCGCACTCGCCGGCACCAGCCTCGCGGGCAGCATAGCCTCGAGTGTGCTGCCAGGAGGACAGAGGTAAGCCCATACTCTTTGTATGTCCGTGTGCACGTGCCTGTATGTGTATACGTGCGCGTCCCTCTGCACGGATGCGCGAACGAGCCGTTAACGAAGGACGCATTGCCTACGCTTTGGCTTTGGTGCTAAAATCGTAACGGGGCGATTCAAGCCGTAGAAATGGAAGGGTATGTCGTATAGGTATTCTATACGATGGGGATCCGAGTCGCTATAGTGAGGGAGAGCAAGAGAGATGTGTATACTCTCTAAAGTTCAATTAGTGAAAAAAATCACTAAACATTAGTGCTCCACCGTACAATTAGTGGATATTCGCTATCTAATTTTGTTATTTTAAATAGTGAAATTTCATTATTTCATTAGTGAATATCCACTAATTCTAAGGTGGAGTACTAATGTTTAGTGGTTTTTTCACTAATTTGTTTTGAGAGAGTAGAGAATAGATAATAAAAAATTCATTGACAACCCTACTGAAAAATCTCAGGTAAGATCTTAGGATGTTTTACCACCCAGATGAACACAAAAACTTCACGTTTAGAAGCATTTTATATTATTTTTCAATTTTTAAAAAGTGGTACATGAGATCTCAGCCTGAAAATCTATATATAGATTATGAAAAGATAGTAACTATTAAGACAATTTATTCTTTATTTAATTAAGAAACGGTATATGTAAATTTGTAAAGTCCTGGATATTCATTTGAGGGGCAAGCCGATATTACGTGAAATTATCCCTTAAATTTAAAGTTTATCCCAAGACAATTGTGCTAAAAATTGTGCACGATGTGAAAGTTCATTAAAAATAATCTTTGTAATTTAACAAATATAACATTATTGACATGTGTTTTCGCTGATTAATTTTTATGTTTACTTAGAAATTAACAATCGCTCAACCTCTTAATGTGTACGTACGCGTGGGTGTGTGCGTGTCGGAGGGGGGAGGGGGGGGGGGGGGGGTACTAAATGTCATATTTATTTTTTTGAACCATAAATTGTGAAAGGCTATATTTATTAATCACTTTTAATATCCGTTGCAGACTCGAAGTTCAAGCAGATGTAACGTCGACGCAACGCTTCAGCCTATGCAGCGAGACTGCGTCGGCGGCAACGAGCCTCTCAGAGAAGTCCGTGAATGCCTCGATCGCGCCGGACGATGGATCCGCCTCGACGCGTGCCCTCGCTGGCTCCGTGCTCAACATGAAGCTCGATACTCCGAACGACGCAGCTTCCACAACGACGGCTGCGGCTGCTCAGCCGATGGACTCATCCTCAGGCCAGGCGGCCTCACTAAGCTCCCTCGAGGAGATCACCCCGGGCAATCTGGCGAAGCGCACCAGGCGTAGGCCCGCTGGCAGCAGCACCGACAAACAGCAGCAGCAGCAGCAGCAGCAGCAACAACAGCAGGGTAGTGACTCGAGTAGCAATTGGACGACAACGAGCACCGAGGATGGTGGCAGCGAGAGGGTGCGCTTTGATCACCATGTCAGCTTCATTGAGGCAGACCAGGAAGCTGCCAGCAGTGCGAGCAGCCGGGGGCCCTCGAGGTCCCGTAAGCGCAACCAGAAGGAACTGGAGCAGGAGGCCGCTGCTGACACGCAGAGGACACTGAGGTTCCTTCGACGTTTTTTCTCGCGAAAATCGATCCCGTGAGACTCGCGCGGCTCTGGTGAGAAAATGACTTTGACGAAAAATTGAGAGAAAGAGAGGCTGAGGAAAGAGTTTTTTGAGCTTCGGCACATGGCTTCTTTGTCACTGAACCCAGGCTGAATTTTCACCCGAGTTTCAATATTTTTGTCACTTTGGGTGATTATTATTTGACGGTTACTTTGCGTTTATGTGTTGTGATTTTGTTGTTTCTTTTTTATTTCAAAGAAGCTTGCACTAAATTCAAAAATTTTTTTCTCAGAGCACGGTGTGGAACCATAGAATATTGCTACTAACTTGCTTTTATTTTAATATTAATTAATGAAATAATTTTTATTGCAATAAGTTTTGTTACTTGATTTTCAATTATTTTCTGCATACATATATTAAATATTCTTTCAAAGTTAAATTGTTATACATATGTTTTGAGTGTATACAATTTGTGTCCTTCATTATCGTTCATATTAAGAACGTTATATAGTGATACATTTATTATAATTTTTGTTGGATTTTTTATATTATTTATAAAGATAATTGGAAATCTATTGTATAAATAGTATATTAGACACCTAGGGAGCAAAAGTAAAGAATGTCCTAGATCGCATGTAAATGACAAACATGCGATCTGAGGGATTCTTTATTATTTGCTCCCATGGTTAGTATACGATTTTTTTGTCTAGTGAGGCCGAAAATACAACATTCGCGATCGGGCGTCGGGAGCGAAAGTGGTACTTTCGGCCCACTAGGCAAAAAAAATTTTTATTTAGTTTACAAAATTAAGTTGTGGTTGTCAACAATGTTTTTCACTTGTAAGTAGGGTTTACAGAATTTTTTTCTATTTAACTTGTGATTAATTTATGAAAATAACGTATTTATAAATTATTGATGGATTACTTTTTTACTGAATAAACGTATGATACGTTAGGCGAAAACGATGACACTGATTTCCTGTTTTCAGAAAATATACATTTATTTTGCGATATTGTATTATTTTAGAATAAAAAATCTCCTGAATAAATTTGTACCTTGAAAAACCATATTATAAGTTTTTAAAAATTTATTTTATATTATTTTATCAGTTATTTTTTAATTTCTATTATTCTATAAATTATCTTTCCCTAACAGTCTCAAACATCTGCTTTACTAATTTATAAATTATATTAAAATGCTATAATGACGAATTTAAAAAATAAAAAAATCAGTAAATTTTCTCACCAAAGTTGGTGTTTCAATGTACAATTCAAAAACTAACATACAATCATTACAGGTCTCCAAATGGCGATTTAAATTCTTCAGAATTACCTCCAGAAGAAACGGCGAAAGAACGTGTCAATGTAACAACTTTAAGAAACGTATTTTTTCACAATTCTTCAATCAGCGCAGATCGTGAAAAGCGTTTGCCAGTAATAGAAGAACCCTTTTCGATTACGTACCAGGCTAACGATGCAGTATGTGTAGATACACACCACGCCGAACCCGTCGTAGAACTACCAGATTAATATTGAAATCTTAAAACTCTGGTAGAACATCTAACTGAATTCAAATTGCTAAATTTAAGAAAAAAAAGTTATCGCTTTTGAAGACTGAAGAGTGATGGTAGAGTGTGCGAATTTTCGTTTTGATAAAAGTAAGAGAAAAAAATATATAATTAAAGGGAGCTGTGAAAGTTGGTATGGCATGATTGACATAAAAATGTACATGGTTTTGTACATGTTAAGTGTATATACATAAATATATAAATTTATATATATCTCCATAAATTTATATATACATTATATATAAATATATGAGTACACGGAAAAGACGATATCAAAGTGAGAGTTGCATTTTACAAATATAACTTGTGTGATGTTTAAGGGGATGTCGCGCGAAGATACTCATGGAAAATTACAATTTCTTGTTAAATATTTGGACTGCAAATTTTAAAGCATTTTTAGTTTTCCAAGAGTCTTGGAAGAGTGTATTACTTTTACTTTATTAAAAATTAAATATAAGCATAATAAGGAACTGTAATAGTCCGCAAGTATGTATATCGAACATTCCCTTCAGAGTCTTAAGACTTTGATAAAAAGAACGAAATTATTTACGAATTATAGTTATATCAGTATGAAAATACCTATAGGATAAACGAGCTTTTTTATTGAGTTTTTAGCCAATCGAATTTTAAAACAATGTCAATCATATATTCTAACATCTCAATATTTGATTGAAATATTATCGAGCCTTTTGCAATTTAATAAACTCAGCTTGCAATACCAAATATTGCAGTTTTTAAATACATAAATGTATTAAAGAAGTATTTGTTTAATTATTACATCAGTTTAACGAGATTTAGACTTAATTAACCTGAAAAATTTTGATAAATGTTTTAAAATTCAAACAACGATATGTTAGATATACGAAATAATGTATTACTACGCCTGCAAAAAGGCTCTGTGGAATACCTTACTATCCTTCGATTGAAAACAACGCAAACTGCCGCCTTCTTTATGATAAAGTAAACAGTCGAAAAATCTACTAGGTAATGAGCTGAGACATACTAAAAAAAAGTCATGCAGACTGCAAGTAGAAAAGATATAACTGTTGGTGTAAATTATTAACGTAATTTTCTTTTAAATAATAATATAAATATGCCATGTTAAACAAAATTGTTTTTATTTATATACAGGGTCTTTATAAAACAAAATGCATTTCACTTAACCTAATTTAACATGTTTATTAAATGGATCTACTCAAAAATATAGGAGACTTTTTTATAATTTCGTCAATCTTAACTTTAAATAGTTCACTTTGGATTGGTTCATTTGGTTGACAGAGTGGATTCTTCACAACATATTCTATGTATACCTGTCAAAAATAATGTACATACAAAGATTTAAAAAAATTGTACATACAAAATCAATAAAAAGTGATAAATAAATACAAACCTGACTATACAATCTTTGCAATAATTCTCGCACATTTTGAGCTGCGTTATCAGTATTAATTACAAACTTCAATCCAGAAGGAGTTTCAAAGTAGTGTAAAGTATATTTGGTTGTTTTATAGAACAAAAATCCTTCCTTTGAATCAAGAGGTGAGATTTTACTTACAAACGATTTTATTGAAAATAACATTCCATACATTAACTTTGCTTCCTGTAAAGTTATACAAATAATGAATCATAATGAAGGTTTTTGAAAATGATAATACTTTGAATACAGACTTCATTTTTAGTAATTTGAATCAAATTAACCTTAAAGTAACTTAATACTGTTAATAGATTGTTACTTTTACATAAACTTATAATTCGAATATGAAAAATGCTAAATCTCGAGTCAAATTTGTAGGTTAGATTTGTTGATTATATTTTTATTGACGATCAATACATATGCTCACCTCCTCCTTTGTCATACCCGTCTTGTTTAGCCGACTCCACTCTGAGTAATACAAAAGAATACCACTTTTTGAAAATATATATAAATTATGTATGGTCATTTCCTCTATTAGGCTGTGAATTACAGCCGATGTAAACAGGGTCAGATACTGTCGACAACTCGACAGTCAACACTCGACAGTATATCTATATACATATATATAATTCTGACGTTTGACGTTTGTTCCGAATTGTAATACCGACAGCTGATAATATTAAAGCTTTCAGGAAATGTTGATAGATGGCTTTCTTATCTATCATATCTGGAGCGAAATTCAAATTAAATCTTGATTTTTATCTTTATTCTAAATTTTAAATTTAGTGTTTTACGTTTTACAAATTTCTAAAATCTTTTCAATAAAGTAACTATTTATTTTATGAACCTCTTTATATGTACTCACATGATATTCTTATCGCATTTGTTAAAAAGAAAAACAAATGATTATAAGTATATGTTACGTACCTACATAAACTTTATCCCAGCGCTCATTCATGGTGATTTCTAAATTAACAAAAATGATAAGATTTTGCTACCGTCACTTTATTTTATGTACATACTCAGAAAACTAAAATTAATTTCGCTTTATACAAATATTAAAATTTCCAGAGTTGCCAGCACTGCGATGTTGTGTAACTACTTTTTTGTTATTACGATACCACTTTATATCATTTAAGTGATTTGAGTAAAATTGTTTAACTTCTAAAGTAAGAAGAGGTAAAATGACAGCTAATGAAGCAGTAAGTTTAGTAAAATTATACAATTTAGGAATAGAAATATTTTGTACATAATAAACATATCTGTAAACATTTTATATGCATGTAAGTTATCAAAGTAAACAATTTATACGCATATAGAATGCGATCTTTTAAAAACTGTTCTTGATTTAACATTGAATAATTGACCGAGGAAAAAAAAAGTTATATACATATATATCGTGTGGGTGATCGACAGCATCCTGGAATCGGAGAGGGGTGTATACATTTTTCAAACATAATTTATTATTTTTTATATTACTAGAATCATGTTAGATACGCTTGACGAATACTATAATTAATATATACATTAAGTACGCATGGTTGGTTAGAAATAAAAAATTTCGCGCATACAGATGAGATTTTCATATACTGAAAATTTTATAGAAAAAAAAAAACAATTATTATAGATATGTTATAGATATATTTCGTTAATTAAACTAACTACCTATCGTGTTAAATATATTTGACTGTGGGGAATTATTTAATCTTAGAAGTTATAATGCTTAATAGGTATCAGGAAGGGTCGATAAAGATAAGGAGCTTTGAAAGACGGGTGCGATGTATAAAGTTTATCGTTCATTCAATTTGTTTTTAGTGCAGAAATTGTAATATGGATAATGTGAAATTGATTAAAGTAAATATATATATTATTAACTTTATTGTATTATCGATAATACGATATTTATTCAAGTAAATAATAGAATCAATTAAACCTCTTAAAATATTTAACTTATAATTAAAAAAAAATACAATTTATCTTACAATTTTTATTAAAAACTTAAAAGCTTAAAATACTCCTAGAATAGCAGCAGGTTGAAGATGACCTTGAAAAATAAAATTTCAAAGATAGGATTTTGTAAAAAAATGTTAACATTGCCTACCGGGTGCAATTTTAGTGCAATTGAAAAATAAAAAAATACTTTTGAAATTTCTTGAAAATTTAGAATCTATGTTGCTGATATATTATTTCGAAAAAAAATATTCATTATCTCTGAATTAATTGAAATTTTAATGCTAACTATGTAGAAATGATATTTTTCGAAAAGAGTCCTACAAATGATTTTAATTTTTTTTTAAATAATAGGTATATCAATAATATAGAATCAAAATTTTGAAGAAATTTCAAAGGGCCAGGCACTTTCATTTAATTCTAGTTAAAACGTACCGTAAAAAGCGATAGGTACTTTGATTCCAAATGATCGGTGAGGTAGGCATACCCCAGGTGGTCGATTTGAGATGGATTCGTTCAAATTTTAAATCTTTAAACGCTTGTTTAACTAAGAATTAAAAATGAAATCTTTAATTAAAACTTTCTAAGAATCAAATATTGAATCTTTAATTACACGAGCGTTTATAATCAATTTATAAGTAAATATAGCTAACAACAAGAGAATTGTTATATTTATAATAAATTGTCAAAATTATTATTGAAGAATCAGGTCAAATTTTTTTAACGATTCTTAGCGACATTGATTTTGTAGAAATAAAAGTTTAATCAAGGTGCGCAGAAATAGCCCTACAAAATTTGAAGAGAAAAAACAATGCATCTGAGATATGTAGCACGTTTTCTGAGTTTTTTTTTAATAATTCATTCGTCCACTGTCGCACGTCTCCGTAGCAGGGTTGCAGATTTTGGACTTCATACATCCAGAAGTCCAGAAGTGCGAAGTGTTTTCGGACTTGATCGCAATCAAGTCCAAAATCACTTTGCATTTCCGGACTTGACTGCCATGAAGTCCAAAAATATCCTGAACTTTCGTATACGTAATTGCAGTGAAGTCCGGAAGTGTGCAACATGTTTTCAGACTTGATTATAGTCAAGTCCGAAAGTCCAATACTTTTCGCACTTGATGGCCGTCAAGTCTGCAACTGCAGAGTATTTTCGACCGAATTTTAGCACGAATCTGAGCGTAGCCAGGACGTTTTTGGAGTCGCTGAGCTCATTTTCGAGGTCTATTTAAGTATATGACTCCACGCGCATGGCCAGGAGACGATTTTGTGTAACCCTAAAAAATTCGCTTTTTCCTCACTCCGGAACGAAAGTGCTTCATTCCCGCCCGGCTCCGAAACGGAAATATAGCATTTTCGGCCTCGATATGAGGAAAAATAGTATACGCCACATCTCGTTTTTGCCACCCTCGACTTCGACTCGGGTGTCTATTTACACGAGCTGTGAACTGTCCAAGTTTTTCCTCCCTATATGCTTAATATACTATTATGTTGTGTTTGTATTATTGCAGCGATGTAATTATATTTCGAGTGATTATAGACCAAACTGAAAATTAGTTACTGATGACATTTAATTGCGATTTCAACATTGTACATAACTATATATACGAGATATATATGCGATTACCATTCTGACCGGTATCGTACGACCGTTTTGAGCGGGTCTCCCCTACATCTCACGGCACGATAAATTATAGTGAATCTTTCACACCCAACCGGGGTGAAAAATGCATATCTCGTCTAACATCAGTTTATTAATATCCGATCTCTAATGCGGTGCAGCATTGAGTGGAATATTTCGCTCATGGCAATTAGACGCGTCGGAATTAACGACGCGTTGAGTCGAAAATAATTTCACCTATACGTGCGTGTGTGGGTGCGTACGCGTGTATACACACATACATACAGGTGCGCACAGTTCATCCAGTAATTCCCTAAAGATCGCGGATTTGTATCGGCGAGATAATGCCTCTCCCGGCCGGAATTATCTTCTTTTATCGTGTCTATACACATGCGGCACCTATAGCAATGCGCGACTCTAACGCGCGCGTGCAGTCTTTCCGCGATTGCTATCTCGACGTCGTCTCATGCACACGCACTGGCGCGGGAAGCACTGTTTGCGGGCGCGCGACCGCGGCGATGTCTGTGCTATGCGAGTTCGGTAGGACGGTATCAACGTCGTTGTTCGTGGGACGGAGCCGAGCGCAGAAGAATATGACGAAGAACACGGAGGAGCCAAGAAGGGTCAGTATTTTCGCACAGCCGTAAGGGCACGCACTTATATAGTTATTTGTAATGGATTAAGGTGTAAAGACGTGCGCGCGCACGTGTGTATGTGTGTATATGCAAGTGTGTGCGCGCGCCAAGTGGAAGACGTTCAATGAGGGTACTCAATATTAGTTGCAGAAAAAAAGGTAGGATGATAGGAACATACATGATAGGCAATTCTTGAAAATGTAATTAGTTTTAATGTGACAAAATCTACTTTTATATTATAGTTCATGATATAGACAATAATTGGTCTTTGTAACTGTGATCTGGAACGTTATAATGATTGATAAATGCGTTAAGTACTTATAAGCGAATATTTCTGATGGTTTTGAGCTGGTTTTAAATTTAAGAATTTATAATTAATCTATAAATATAGTTTCTTTTTAAAGAACTTGATACCGTTTTGGGAAAATTTTTAGAACGGATAATAATAATAGCAAAAACTATATTCATTTTTGCAAAGTTAAACATTCAAACCTTAGCAAAGATCAAAAATTTGATTATCATGATTAAGAAACTAAAATTGCAAATGAAAATTTAATCATGTTTTTTATTAAAAAATATAATATATTAAAAAATATATAATTATATTTACCATTGTAAACTGATTTTTTTTTATAAAATCTTATTTAACGCTCTTTGATGGACAAAGTTGCAAAATGTTCCTTGAATTTTTTGTGAATTATTTTATTTTTGATTTTTATACTTTTTTATGAGTTTACCTTGCCTGCTAAAGTTTTATGACCAATAAAAAATGATAATTGCGCGGAGAAAAATTATGAAAACACAACGAATACAACTGGATTAATTTAATTGTGTCTATAAAGACATGATATAGACATGACATAAAGACATGATAGTTCGTTTAGTAAAAATCAAGGCGAAATTTTCTCATTTAACATAATAAATATTAATTTAACTGGGCTGTTCCGTGAGAATAAGAAACAATTATTTCCACTTCCTGATTTTTATCCCATATATAAGATAAATTTGTGTGCGCGCGTGCAAGTATGCAATAAATATTATCTTAAGTTGACAATTAAAGTAAAGTGATAAAAGCAGGTATATACTTTGTAATTTATTTATACATCTAAGCCTCATTTTCTTGATGAAGAACTACTAACAAATAGATTATAATGATTACTATCATGGAATTGTACATAAAGTAGATTTCTATTGTAACAATACTGAACGAATAACATGTTTTTTTTCAAGTTCAGTGCAAAGAAAGATCGGATAATTTATGGTAGCATGAATGATTGCGTGGGAATAGCTGCAGTTTATTAGCTTAATATGACACGAAGAGGAGTTTTTTTCAAATCATTTTTGTCTTCTTTAATTTTAATGACATTGTTTTTCTTGAAAAAAAAAGGAACTTTTAATTAGTAAGAAGTTGCTATAGAATAATTTTGTGTACTAAAAAGATGAAAAAGGTTGAACAAAATTATCCTATCTTAAAAAAATGATGAATTTGTTGTCATATCATTTTATTCATGATTTGAGTGGTGGGTGTAATGGGTTGTTAGGTTACAAAAACAAAAGTGGCGCAAAGTTCTGCTATAATGATGGTGCTCGAAGCGCGCTTAGAGATGGCTAGTAAAATAAAATGAAAATAGTACATTTCGATACTAGTGCGACAATTTGATTTTCTGCTCGTGTCACTGTTAGCGCCCGAGCGAAGCGAGGGTGAAAAGGTCACACGAGAAGAAAATCAACTTCTCACACAAGTGTTGAACCGTATTTTTTGACACGACGATCGAGAAGTGAGATTTTTGCATGCATCGTTTATCGCAGCATGCGAGAAATCGAACTTCTCGCACGGAGTGTCAAAAATATATAAGAGAATCTCATGAAACTTATAATAGTTCTATGAAATATTTGTAGTGATGGAATTTCGACTTACAATTTCCAAGAATCTAAGGTAACGGTTAGAGCAGAGTTTATAAATTATAGATTTTCCAGAACTTGTTCGCTTTTACGTCTCTCATTCATTTTTAAATTTCTCTCATATTAAAGAATTCCCTTTTCTTAATATTGTTATGTGTTCGTCTACCATCATCGAACATAAGAACAAATAAGCGTTGCTAAGCGACTAGTATTTTGTCCTCGATTTGAGTTAGTCAATTGATTTGAGAGCTTGTTGTTGATAACACATT